>MU129008.1:102057-162723 GCA_014904985.1 Hydnum rufescens UP504 | reverse complement strand
GAGCCATGGCTCGTAGGAAGTATGGGCAGAGGCCACGGCCTCCACACCTCCCTTCAAAGGAGGTTTCATCACGTTTCGAGATGGCACTCTGGTCAATGATGATGCGATCAACTCGTATATCGATGTCCTGAAGATGTTTGCGCGCCCTACCGTCCATGTCTTCAACACCTTTTTCTTTTCGCGCTTACTTGATGGTTTCGACAAAGTGGCAACATGGCACAAGGATCTTCGTCATCCTGTGTTTACGCACATGGAGCGAATTATCGTACCAATCCATCTCAAATCCCAGAGTCACTGGGCAACCGTTTCTATTGACTTTAAGAGACGTATTGTCACGTACATGGACTCGATATTTCTGCCTTCCACCTTTGAATTTGTTACGGAGATCATGCGGAAATACTTAGCAGACCTCGCTGCGCTCGAGACGTGTTCATTCGACCTTGAGGCATGGACTTTCATTGGGTCTAAGGATACTGTTCGTCAGGTCTTCCGTTGTTGGTTCTTTTCTGACTATGATTCCCTAGTCTCCACAGCAGACAGGAACTGTGGATTGTGGTGTTTTTTTAATTGCAAACATCCGCAACTGCGCTGGGATTCAGCCTTGGAAGGTTCTTCGCCCAACTGAGGTGCCTTCGGCGAGGCTTCAGTTTATGGTCGATGTGGTTTGGGGAGTTATCGATTATCCCCGGGGATATGACCATGCATTACAGTCAATTTTCCCGTCGCACAGCCCTCCAGCTTTCATCCTCCCCGATGAGCCCGATTACGTCCATGTCCCCCGTCCCGCTCTCCCCCGTCCCGTCCCCAAGATCGTGCCCGCTCCCATGCCTGCTGTCGCCACTGTTATCCCTTCCGGACGTAATGAACAACCGTCCCCCCAACAGCGTTCATGGGGTGATATCACAGAGAACGAAGGGCGCGATTTAATTCGGAATGCTGCCGCGGGTGATGTTGCATCATACCAGAGGATCATGGTTGTCCTTGATCACCATGTAAGGGTGAAGAACAAAGATGCAACACCTTTAGCTCGGTATCTCAGGGCACATTGGAGGGGTAAAGCACGAGGTGTCTATGATCGGGATTTTGATTGGCAAGAGCATTCCCGTATGCGGACGATTTCCCGTTCTCAACCTGGGGACGATCGTTCGTTGCATCGTGGTGAGGGTGGTTCTCATCGCAACGTTCGGGATCGTTCTTGCTCCCCCCCTATAGGGTCCTTGCGAGATGCTGGATTACTTCCCAGTGATCGGAGTGAGTCTGTTCATGCCGAGTCGTCCTCACATCATGGGAGGCTTCCGGTGGATGCCGAAGAGCAATCCACAATGGAGATGAACTTCGCTGCCATCTCTGTTGATGATGTGGCCATGGCAACTGCTTCTGCACCTCCCATGATTGCCCCTCCTGTCATTGCCTCCCCTGTTGTTCCTCCCGCCGTTGTCCCTCCCATTGCCCCTGCTGCCGCCGTCATCCCTCGTGTTGCTGTCGCTCCTCCCGTCGTCGCCCCGCTGCTGCTGTCGTCCCCTCTCCCATCATTGTCGACCCCCCATCGCCGTTGCCCCACCTCTCGCTGTTGCCTCCCCTTCTGCCATTGTGTCGCCTGTCGTCGCCTCTCCTGCTGTCGCCTCGCCTGCCGTCGCCCTTCCTGCTGTGGTCCCTCCCACCATCGCCCCTCCTGCAGTCACCCCTGCTGCTACCCCTTCTCTCGCTGTTGTCTCCCCTTCTGCCATTGTCCCTCCTGCCGTTGCCTCTCCTGCCGTCGCCCTTCCTGCTGTTGACCCTCCCGTCATCAGCCCTCCCGCCGTCACCCCTGCCGCTGCTGCTGCCGTTGTCCCTCCTCCCCCATTGTTCCCCCCTCGCCCTTGCCTCTCCTTCTACCATTACCCCTTCTCCTGTCGCTGGCCCTCCTGCCGCAGCTGCTATCCCTGTCTTAGGGACTTGGTATGCTGTTACCATCAACAAATTTCAGGTTGATGGATCTGAGGGCCAGAATGCTCTCCCCTACGAGCAAGAGACCTTGGAAGAATTTCGTTCAATGGGCGCATTGGCAACGAGTCGCTCTCGTGTTAACAAAAAGCGGTCGAAGAAACAAGGACGAATTGTGTACAGGATGTCCATCTATTTTAAGGACTACATGCTGGCACAAGAAGTCTTGGAGAGCACTCGGGCAAGAGCCAAGGCCCAGAATTATTTGGGTGTTGAGTTGATAACGCTCCCCAGCGTTGATTATACTCAAATTGGGTGTCAGGCCATGGACTTGTATTATGCCTCTGTGGTGTATGATCGAGCGCGATCATCAGAAGAACGAGATGCCTTACTTGCAGTTGCGCCCCGTATTCACATCAATTCAGCACAGATGGGTCCCCAATTCCTTGAACACGACCTCTACCCCATCCCTCCCCAACTGGTGTCTCATAGTCCACACAAAATGGCAGCATGTTCATTCACCACGCAGGATTTTGAGCTTCGCTGTTGCCCTCCAAGAACAGAGTGAAGGTAGCCACTCTGTCAGTCTCACGCTTCGACGGTTTACGATGTTGCTTCATGCCTTCTGGGAAAGAAAGCCTGGGACATTTGTGAGCAGACTCTCTCCCTCACATGTGACTCTTCGCAATGAGCTGGTACAAGTTCTTGGCTGGTTTGGATACACTGAAGAGTTCGGAGTGTGGGAGACTTTCGGGATTAGATCCAACATGAAATGGCATCTGGTGCTCGAAATCCCCTAACATTATGTATTTTTATCCCGTTATAATTGCATTGTTTGTTTGGTCGCATTGGCAGAATCCGAGGTGTTTGAACTAGACAGCTTTGTCGTTTTTGGGGTCTCTCCAGTCCATCTTAATCAACTTCGAGCTAGATGTCAGGCTGCACTTCGTGTTGCGGCTTTCCATCGGCAGGAGTTGTTATTCGGTCTTGTCCTATCGCTCACCAGGTCATGGTTTTTCCATTGCTTTTCATGCATGGTCTCTCCAATCCATCTTAATCAACTTCAGGCTAGACGTCAGGCTACACTTCGTGTTGTGGCTTTCCATCAGCAGGAGTTGCTATTTGATCTCACCCTATCGCTCGTCCACAAATTCTCCATCATTTTTTTTACGCGTTTTCGTGATCTCCCCAATCCATCTCAGTCAACTTCGAGCTATACGTCGGGCTACACTCTGTGTCGTGGCTTTCCGTTAGCAGGAGTTTTTATTCGATCTCGCTCCATCGCTTGTGAAGTCGTGCAGTTTTCCATTGGTTTTCACGCGTTTTTGCGGTCTCTCCAGTCTGTCTCAATCAACTTCGAGCTACACTTCGTGTCGCAGGCTGGTCAGTCACATAGGGGACCTAATTTAGGTACCACTTTTGGGGCAGAAAATGGTACCTAATAGGTCCCCCAGACCTTACGGCCGAAATCGGGCTATTCCAATTCAGTTTTTGGGCCATCTATCGACCAATCCATGGCTGTGCCAGATTACATATTTATTTATTATTATTTGTTTGCTATTTATTATTATTATTATTATTACTATTATTATATACATATTATACTATATACATATTATCCCCCCCCCTGGGGTCTGCCACCACAGGGGGGGATGGTTTATTGCGGGTCATACACCTGCATATACCCACCGTACCCTCCACAGCAAGTGCGGTCAGGGGCCAGTTCCTTTTGGGCACTCCCTTGAGGGGTCGGTCTTCATTTGTGGGGGTTCGTTCGTAGTTATCATTCGCCGTGTCTCATTCAGCCGGTTCTGCTTGGGGGCTCGCGGGGATTCTGGTTCAGGATCTAGAGAAATAAATAATAAAATATTAGTGCAACAGTAATGCAGTGCAAAAAGAGCAGCTTATGCTGCTCTTTTTGCGCCACAAGAATAAGAAATAAAAATAAAAATAAAGCATACCTGGTAGTACCCCACACCCACTGCAGGGGTGTGGGGTACTGGGGCTGTGGACTCCAGGTTGTCCGTACGACCGTTCGTACAGGTCTTCTCTGTGCCCTATCGTTCGGGCGTCGATAAGTGGGGTGGTGGGGGGTTTTGCGTTGGTATTCTTTTGCAAAGGCTCGAGACCTAGACGATACAATTGTTAAATTAGTTAAAAATTAAACAACATGCAAAAAGAGCAGCTTTCACTGCTCTTTTTGCATGGCTGTAGGTAGTGGGGGGAGAAACTCACCTGATATGGAACCACACACCCGCTGTGGCGGGTGTGTGATTCCTGGTGTGTCATTTGACGCGGTCGCGTCATCATTTGACGTGGTGCCATATATCACATCGTTGGCGCATTGCTGTGTCGCGTTGCCATGCATCGCGCTGCCGTGTCGCGTTGCCTATGTTGCGGTGCCATGTTGCGTTGCCCTGCGTTGCCGTGTCGCGTCCCCGTGCGTTGCGGTGCCATGTCGTGTTGTCATACGTTGCACTGCCGTGCTTACATTGTGGTGCCGTGTTGCGTTGCCATACATTGCACTGCCGTGCTTACGTTGCGGTGCCGTGTGGCATTCCCATGCGTTGCGCTGCTGTGTCACATTCCTGTTTGGGCTCTCATCGTGCATTGGGTGAGGCCTCAATCTAAAATAAATAAAGGCGCGTTAGTAAAAAATTCCAAAGCAGCACAAAAAGAGCAGCATTCGCTGCTCTTTTTGTGCCGTGGTATCTACTAGACAAAACACTCACCTTGTGACCACACACCCGCAGCAGCGGGTGCGTGGTCGTGCGCTTGCCTTTTCAGGCGGCTGCTTGTTGTGGTTGCGGAGATGGGAAGCAAGATGTAGATTCAATGCCGGCAATTGCCGATACTCAAGAAGCGCCCAAGCGCCGGCACTGCAAACACAGTACACAATAGTAACAAGCATGTATATTTAAAATAAATACTATATAATAAATATTTGCCCATGAAAACCCAAAGAAGACAATGATAAGAGCTCAATAAGGCATGAGATGGCTAATTGCAGAGTGGATTGGGCCACTTCTACACATCAGAATTGGCCCAAATTTAAATATAGTAATGGTATATATACACCCTACATGGGCGATTGATTATCTCGGACGATCCTCACATTTTTCAATTTTTCATGCCTTCAATTCCCTATTTAGGGAATTGAAGGCGTGAAGAATTGAAAAATGCGAGGATCGTCCGATATAATCAATCGCCCATGTAGGGTGTATATATACCATTACTATATTTAAATTTGGGCCAATTCTGATGTGTAGAAGTGGCCCAATCCACTCTGCAATTAGCCATCTCATGCCTTATTGAGCTCTTATCATTGTCTTCTTTGGGTTTTCATGGGCAAATATTTATTATATAGTATTTATTTTAAATATACATGCTTGTTACTATTGTGTACTGTGTTTGCAGTGCCGGCGCTTGGGCGCTTCTTGAGTATCGGCAATTGCCGGCGTTGAATTTCGCAACTACACAGCCACACTCAGCAACAGAAATGCGACCGCACGACCATGACACAACAGCAGCAGCAGCAGCAGCAGCAACGGCAGCAGCAGCAACAGCAACAGCGCACGACTATGACCACGTGACCACACACCCGCGGGTGTGTGGTCATAAGGTAAGTTTTATCTCAATAGATACAATAGCGCAAAAAGAGTAGCGCAAGCTACTCTTTTTGCGCTGCTGTGAATTTTTATACTAACAGAGCCCTTATTATTCCAGATCAAAACCAAAACGAATGACAGGCCGCCCAATGAGTGGCCCAGGAACCACACCTGCTGCGGCGGGTGTGGTACAATTTAAGGTGAGTCTCCTCCCCCCAATAGATGCAGCCGCGCAAAAAGAGCAGCGAAAGCTGCTCTTTTTGCGTCGCTTTATATTTTTTAACTAATAATATTTTATTCTAGGTATTGCCACAAATGAAGATCCGCGAAGCAACCCCCCAGGATGATAACACACCCACAAACGGGATCCGCAAATGACAACGTGCCACATGAAGAGACGAACCACACACCCGCTACTGCGGGTGTGTGGTTCCATACTTGGTATGTACCCCCAACGATGCAAAAAGGGCAGCGAAAGCTGCTCTTTTTGCGTCACTTTTAATTCTTTAACTAATAATATTTTATTTTAGGTATTGGCACACATGAAGACCACGAAGCAACCCCCCAGAACGATGACATGCCCGCAAACAGGATCCACGAATGACGACGTGCCACACGAGGAGACGAACCACACACCTGCAGTAGCGGGTGTGTGGTTCTATACTTAGTATGTACCCCCAACAATGCAAAAAGAGCAGCGAAAGCTGCTCTTTTTGCGTCACTTTTAATTTTTTAACTAATAATATTTTATTTTAGGTATTGGCACACATGAAGACCATGAAGCAACCCCCCAGAACGATAAGATGCCCACAAACAGGGTCCGTGAATGACGATGCGCCACACGAGGAGACAAACCACACACCCGCAGTAGCAGGTGTGTGGTTCTATACTTGGTATGTACCCCCAACAATGCAAAAAGAGCAGCGAAAGCTGCTCTTTTTGCATCGCTTTTAATTTTTTAACTAATAAATCTTTATTCTAGGTATCACCACAGATACAAATGAAGACCCATGGTGCGACCCCCCTCCCCCTCCGAACGATAACACGCCCACGAACGACGACGCGCCAAACGAAGACACAGGACGACGCCAAAACCGGTACGAACCACACACCCGCCATCGCAGGTGTGTGGTTCTATACAAGGTAAGTAATGCACCCCCAAGGGCACAAAAAGAGCAGCCTTGCTGCTCTTTTTGCGTCCATTTTAATTTTTAACTAACAAATTCATTATTCTAGGTTCTAGGTTCTTGCCTGAACCGCCACCAAATGAACCTCCCCCCCCTTTGGAAATGACAACGCACCTGCCAACGGAGAGTCGCAAATGCGACCTGCCAAACAAAACCCAGAAACGGGGACGCACGACACAAGGCCCAGGGACCCTGGACGAACCACACACCCGCTTCGGCGGGTGTGTGGTAATTTCAAGATAAGTAGGATCGCGCAAGAGGAGCAGCGTATGCTGCTCCTTTTGCATGGCTTTCTTTTTTTATTTTTTCTTTACTAACACGTTATTTATTCCTAGATTTTCACCTGAGCCTAAGACCCGCACTAACCCCCAAATCAAAGACCTGCAACCCCGCCGAAGGCAGCTGTGAGAACGGAAGCCCGCGAACCCCCAAAATGACGCCCAGCCGGTACAAAACAGTACCACATACCCACTTCGGTGGGTGTGTGGTACTACAAGGGTTTTTTTTCAATTTTTTTTTACTAACATACAGTATGATTCTAGGATCCAAAAACGGTGAAGTGCCAAGCCGCACCCCCGACCACACCCACCCAAGCGGGTGTGGTGCTACTACCTAGATATTTTTTTTTAAGTTTCTACGGACGGTACCACACCCGCCTAAGCGGGTGTGGTGCCACTAGATAGTTTTCTTTTAAATTTTATTTTAAATTTCTATGATGGTACCACCCACCCGCCTAAGCAGGTGTGTAAGTAGTTTTTTTCTTGGATTTGTACAGATGGTACCACACCCCAGTGGGTGTGGTGTGGTGACTTTTAAATAAATAAATAAATAAAAAATAAACAACTCAGTAAGAATAAAACAGAACTGCCGAATTAAACCCCACTGACTGGGGGTAGCAGTGATAATAAATAAATAAATAAATATAAATGGAACATGTTATCCCCGATAAGCCCGTATGGCCTGCTGCAAGTCTGAGATTCTTTAAGTCCCAGTTTCGGCCAATTTTCAGCCAGTTTTCGGCCATTTCGGCCAATGCTGGGCCAGGAGGTGAAATCATAAAAATGGCCATTTCGGCCGAAATAGTGATGGGACCTACTTAGGTACCATTATCTGCCCCAGAAGTGGTACCTAACTAGGTAGGCTTAGATGACTGACCAAGGTGCATGTTGTGGCTTTCTGTCGCAGGAGTTCTCGCTCGTAACAATAGCATTATTCTCCGTTCGTGCATCTATTTTCATTGTCTGTGGAGTAAAGCTGACAGGATATGCTCTGCTAGATCCTCCCGTCAATATCTTGTGCATCATATGGCTCGTGTGCAACAAGGATCAGAGCAACCTGTGGTGCCATGCCTTTCTGGTTCACATCGTCTTGTGCCTGAGGGTGGTCATTCGCCTCGGCCGTTGTCCACACCCGTTGTCCCACACCCCGTCCTCCACACCCATTCTCCTACACCCCGTCTCCCACACTCCCTCCTGTGTCTATGCCTATGCCAACTCGGTCTTCTCGTAATACCCCATCCGATCAGTCACTGCAGTCGAACCTCCAAGGGTGGACTCTCAGGTTTCGAAACGCCTGACATCCAAACTAAAGTCCACAATGGCTCATACCAAAGTGAGGTCCAAGGCTGGGGAGAAGATCCAACAGCCTCAAAGTTTGCAGTGCGTGGAGTGACTTCCGGGAGGGATAAGGTTGGATATTCTCGAAATGAGTCTCCAAGTCTTTCCTCGACCAGCCATGACATTCATTCCTCCCTTCCCATTCTGAGTCTCCACCCATCTAAACCTGTCGTGGACTCGGCTTCTAACCCCCTCCAACCTCCTCTCACTGAATCTAAAAATGCCGTGACGTCGATCTCAGCTCGAAATTCTAACAATCAATTGACTTCAATATCACGGTCAACCTCGAAATCTGCCCTGCCTTCCCTGGAACATACCAAGGATTGTGGGGTTGATGTCGAGGACTCGCAGACGTTCTGGGGTGACGATTATATCATGGCAAACGCAATGTTAGGCATTGAGAGCTCAGGATCTGATGCTGATGCTGATTGGGACCCCACGATATCTACTGGTGGCAAGGACCTAAGCGACGGAGAACACTTCAGTGATGCCAATAGTGCCGAAGATGTTCATGTGCGATCTACGGGCAAAGAGCCCAGCCCTGTGTGCTCAGTTGCCAAGAAGGCCTCTCCTGGGCCTCGTGGACACGGAGGTAGATTCTCGCAAGCTCAGTTGGACGAGGTTGAAAAGCATGCTGAACTGTTCCGGGGTGCGATGGCTAGCTTGGCCAAGTCGTGGGGCTGTCATATTTCAACGCTATATCGAGTGGCTAAAGTGGCGGGAGCTCTGAAGAAGCATCGACGACCAAATGCTTGGAATTCGTTTCAACACCAACAAAAGAAGTTGAAGAAGACCCCCTCTGGTCTCGGTGTGTAGGTTTAATATTCGTCGCTCTACTCATTTTCTGATGCCTTATATAGGAAAAGGAGGTGCAATCGTACGTCAACACCTTCAGCCGACATATGTCAAGCTGCGTGATGAGCTTGGGGGGCCCAGTTCTGAGGCCTGGCATGAGCATCGCAATATCCTTATAGACGATCTCAGTACAGAGAAAGCATCCGATACAGCTCGTATTGCCATGTCTGGAGGTGATGTGGCCCATCAGATGGCCTTATCCCGATCAAAAATCGATAGTGAGGTATGTACTATTCTACATATTTATTCATTCTGCGCTACATGGGCTAACATGCTGATGTCTAGGGACAGGCGCTTCGTCAGATTGGGGTTCATCTTGTGTACCTGATGGTGTCGGACCTCGCCTCCTCAACAGCAGCACATGGCCAGAACTCGATTAACTTCAACAGCGAGGAACTAAGGGCATGGGTGGACCATGAATGGAATTCTCGTGACACTCCTGAAATGAAGAAACCCCTTGCCTCGCTGTATACATATATTCTAGAGCGAAAGGGGGCGGCTGAAGACCTTGTTAAATTCCACAAGGATCAGGATGAGGCTACTCACGCTAAGGAGATGAAGGATCAGTACACCTTATGGAAGGCCGTCTCAGCAGATTTACTAAGGATGCTTCATATGTATCCTTTGAAAGATCCACTGTTGAGATTTCTCATGAACCTACCTCGTGTCTCAGGATCACTGCAATTGGACTACAAGACTATGCCCTGGTCATTGATTGTTCAGAAAATGAGGTTGTCGCGAATCCGCTGCATCTGTTGGCCAGACGTTGAGGGTATGCCTTTGCTTGGCACATTTGGTTTGGATGACCTCAAGACACATCATTGGCGACTGCTTTATGATGCGATACGCTCTACTGGATGTGTTCACAACTCTCCATTTTGAACGAATTGGTGACTATGGTATGTCCTACCATTATAGTATTCTTGGATTTGATTACTGAATGGTTTTTTGGTAGACCTGGGTGATGATGATATCCTAGTCACTGGGATGAACAATGTGCCGTTGCTCACTGTGCGACAGGCAGAAGGCCTCCGAAAGGGGAAGAAGCGTAAGATAGTGGAGGCTGAGGTTACCAATGAGCGTGCCGACGAAGGGTCTGGGTCAAAGGTTCTGCGAGTGGTTCCGCCTTCTGTTTCTGGCGGGCCGAAGCCAGCAAAGAGGAAAGGGAAAGGGAGACTAACCCTGAAGTCCCTCCCTTATATTGATGATGCCTCTGATGTGCCGGTGACACCTGCAATTTCAGTCCATGAACCTGAACCATCTCTATCAAACTCGTCTTTGCCTGAGACAATGCCAATTCCTACAGCCTTGCCAACTCCTCCGACAGACACAGGAGTTAATCCTTTGGCTCAAAACCTGGCTCAACACCATCATATTTTCCATCATCTCTTCTTCCACCTTCATCCACTCTTCCGCCTTCAACCAGTCTTCCACCTTCGACCACTCCTCCACCCTTGTCCACTCTGCCTCTGTCATCTACACTCCTCCCATCATCAACTTTTCCACCATTGTCTACTTTTCCACTGTCTACTTTTCCGCCATCGTCCACTTTTCCCCGTTGTCCACTTTTCCCCCATTGTCTACTTTTCCCCCGTTGTCTACTTTTCCGCCATTGTCCACTTTTCTGTCGTTATCAACTTTTCCATCATCATCAACTTTTCCGTCATCAACTTGTCCGCCATCATCAACTTTTCCTCCACCCTCGATGCTTGCTCTGGGTGAAACTCAACTATTTGACTGGGATGATGTCATTCAGACTATACGCGCTCAATCTTCATACCAGGGTTCAGTCAGTTAGCCACTACAACTGCTACCTTGGGATGACCTGGTCTTGATTGACTGCGTGATAAACTTAATAAATAGATCCTCTTATAATCTGGTTTGTATATAATGATAGCAATCCCTATATATATGCTTAGGTGAAAGTCTCCATTGGGGCCCCTTGAGAAGTAGGCCTACTTAGATTCAAAGGGCAATGGACCAAAGAATGGTTTGAAAGAGCGGTGTTAAGCCTATATATGGCTTTATATCCATCAAGGTGCTGAAATACAAAGGTCACTGAAAACACCCCTTGGGGCCCCAATGATCCAAAGCCTGCTTAGGCCCAAATAGTGCCATGTTTTTGGGCCTAACTAGGGCTGATTTTGTGGCTGACCGAGGTGGAAATCTACCCCGAAATTATCCTGCCAAGCAACCTCCCCTGCCTTCCCTCCATGTTGAGAAACATCGAGAATGATGTAGCCTTGAGAACAAAGGCAGTACATTTGCGGGGCCAACATGCCATCTTGTTCATCGATCTCTTAATGCAGGTACGTGTGATGCTGTTTTAGATTCACATTCACTGATGTTTTCCCAGGTTCTTGATAAATATCTAGATGGTACATGTATTGACTGTGGCGATCTCCTGAAACTCTTACTTAGAGTCCTCGAAGCTTCAAACCGGCTTCCATCGCAGTTACTGATCACAGGGGTAACCGACATGATATATGAGTATGAAGGAGGAGAAGCCACTATCTTCAAGTGTAGGTATGGAGACAGGGATGTTGCAGCACACGTAATCTGCATGGAATCCAGGGGTGAAGACGTGGAAACGACAAGATCAGTGCGAGGATCCCTATTGTTGTGCTATATTTCTCAGATCTTTGAAATTACAGCTGCAAAAAATACAGCGGGAGATAATCACTCACCGCCAGCTCAAAAATCGCAATATTTTGGAGCTTCTTGGCATCTTCAAGAGCGATCAGCATCCTCTGACCATAATAACACCTTGGATGGAAAATGGTGAAGCATTGAAGTACCTAAAGACTCAGTCAGAAAATTTTATCATAGTCATACATTGATTCTGAGTTCTTCACTTCACCACTCTCATGGCCGCTGAAATCAGGTCCATGGCCTATGTGCTGCTATACAATTCCTGCATTGCTGTAAGCCACCTATAATTCATGGAGACATAAAGCCGGTTGGTGACATTATCTTCCAATATTGGCATGTGGCGAACCCTCACTTGTGGGTTTGTATGTCAGTCGAACATGTTGATAGATGAACATGGTGAAGCGGTGTTGAGCGACTTTGGGTTCCCTCGCATCCGACATGAACTGACGTGAACTGGAACTCAATCCACTGGTCTTGGAACGTTGTGATATCTCACCCCGGAAGTCTTCCTCAGATTTTGTCCAATAAGACCCACAAATGATGCAGATCACATGATCGTTACATGATGTCTTGTAAGCCCAAACATGCCACACAAACACCGAGAGAGAAAAAAAACATGCGACCATGCACCCACTGCGACAGGTGTGCAGTAATATAAGGTGAGTACCATGGCCCCAGATACAGTTGTGCGAAGAGAGCAGCAAAAGCTGCTCTTTTTGTGCTGGCTTAACATCTTTAACTAACGTGTTTTTTTTTTTCTAGATTGTCCCCTCACATCCGAGGTAAAGCTATGCAAAACCTCTGCTCGAACCAACGTCTGAACACCAAGCACCATAAACACCCGCATGAAATGGATCATGAACCCCTGCCCTCCAAATACCCACCCAATACACGACAACGGGGCAGAATGTGGTACCACGCATCCGCCACGGCAGGTGTGTGGTAATATATCAGCTAAGTTTTCTGTTATGAGAGTACCGACGGCAGCACAGGAAGAACAGCGGAAGCTGCTCTTTTTGTGCTGCTTTGGATTTCTTTACTAACAACATTAATTATTATTATAGGTTACGGTCCAGGTGCCGAATGATGAGGCCCGACCGGCCAGGGCTCATATGGTAACATGCCAACCAAAACATGCCAAATGAAACCATGCCAAATGAAACCATACCAAATGACAACACAACATGAGGAGAATGGAAGAGGTGGTCATGTGCTGACCGAGTGGCCACATGAACCACACACCCACTGTGGTGGGTGTGTGGCTATATATAATGTAAGTAATATTGTGCACCCCCAACAGCATAAAACGAGCAGCAAATGATGCTTGCTCCTTTTGTGCTGGTTTTAATTGTTTAACTAATAAGTAATCTATTATTTTAGGCTATCGCCACAAATAAAGACCTGTGGGGCAAGCCCCCCCTGCAAGCGAGACCCGAGAACGACGACACGAAATGACACCAAACTGCATGAACCACACACCCGCTACCGCGGGTGTGTGGTTCTATACAAGGTAAGTAATGTAGTGCACCCCCAACGGCGGAAAAAGAGCAGCCCTTGCTGCTCTTTTTCCATTCATTTTAATTTTGAACTAACACATTATCTATTATTCTAGGTTATCACCTCAGCACCTTGGACAGCCATATGTGACCCCCTTGTTAGGTATCTATTCTGGGGCATGATTTGGTACCTAAGTAGGTACCAGACACTATTGGGGCCCCAGTCCTCCCACTTTGGTTGTGGCTTGGGTGCCGATTGGGGCCCAATTGGGGTCTTATTGGGACTCAACCAAGGAGCTCATACCCAAATCCACATTTATTACTATTATTATTTATTTATTATTATCCATATTATATACATACATCTGGTGAGCCGAATGGCTCACCCACAGTAGCACAGAAAGAGCAGCCAGAGCTGCTCCTTCTGTGTGACTCTATCTACTACAATTGAAAAAACCTTACACTACCACACCTGCTCCAGCGGGTGTGGCCCATTGTTCCACCCAGTGGGTTGTGTTTTGTTGGGTGGGGTTTTGTATTTCGTTCAGCTGGGTTGTTTGGCGGACCTTTGGTTGGTGGTTCGCGTGAGTTCCAAGTCGAGTGGGGGGTGGTTGGCACGGGTTCTGGGTTCAGATAACAAAACATTAGTGAAAAAAGAAAAAAAACTTACCTTTAAATCACCACACACCTGCTAAGGCAGGTGTGTGGTGCAGGGGCTTCCCTCGTTTTCATTTCATCCATTTCACGGGTTGTCATTCCGGCGCATTCAGTGAGTGGGCCCGGTTGTCGTTGCTGGGTTGACGCGTATGGGAGGGGAGTGGGTTGTTTGGGGTACCCCCGGGTTCTCGTTCAGCGGGTTTTCACCTTCAGAACATAGAATTAAAAAGTACATTAGTTAAAAATTAAAACCAGCACAAAAAGAGCAGCTTTCGCTGCTCTTTTTGCGTGGTTGTATATATTGGGGGGGACTCACCTTACATAGAACCCCACACCCACCATAGCGGGTGTGTGGTTCATGCGGCCGTTCACAGTTGTCATCGTGCTTGCGTTGGTCGTGTTTTTCTTTGTTGTGGTGTATGGGAAGGGGGGTCAGGTCGTCTGGTGTATCTCCGGGTTCTTGTTCAGCAGGGTTTTTACCTTCAGGATATAGAATAAAATTAAATATGAGTTAAAAATTAAAACCGGTGCAAAAAGAGCAGCTTTCACTGCTCTTTTTGCGGGGCTGTATATATTAGGGGGACTCATCTTATATAGAACCACACACCCGCCATAGCGGGTGTGTGATTCGTGCGGCCGTTCGCTGGGCACTTTGTCATCTGTCGTGCTTGTCCTGATCACGTTGGCCATGTTTTTCTTTGTCACATTGTATGGGAAGGGGGGGTGGGTCATTTGGCATATCCCCGGGTTCTCATTTGGCGGATTGTCACCTTCAGGACAAAGAATAAAAATATTACATAGTTAAAAATTAAAACCGGCCGTATTGAGCGAGACTCACCTTATATAAAATCACACACCCGCCATAGCGGGTGTGTGGTTCGTGCAGCCACTTACTGGGTGCGCGTTGGTCATGTTGTCGTGGTTGTTGTTGGCTGGCGTGTTGCCATTTGGGTCCTAACTGGTTGGACCCTTGTCATTTGGCTGCTTTTTGTCTGCTGCCTTGGAGCAGGCCATAATCTAAAGTAAAAAAAGATATGTTAGTAAAAAAATATTCAAAGCAGCACAAAAAGAGCAGCTTTCGCTGCTCTTTTTGCGCCATTGTAGCTAACTACGATAAAAAAAAAACTTACCTAGTGACCACACACCCGCAGTGGCGGGTGTGTGGCCATCACTTTCCTTTTCTAGGCTGTTGGGTGGTGGTGTAGTTGTGAGATGGAATGTGACTCAATACCGGCAATTGCCAGTGTTGAGACACATTCATTCTCGCAACTACACCACCACCACCACCCAACAAGGCAACCACCTAGACAAGGAAAGCAATGACCACACCCCGCCACTGCAGGTGTGTGGTCACTAGGTAAGTTTTTTTTTAAATCGTAGTAGCTACAACGGCGCAAAAGAGCAGCAAAAGCTGCTCTTTTTGCGCTGCTTTGAATATTTTTTTTACTAACATATCTTTTATTACTTTAGATCATGGCCTACTCCAAGGCAGTGGACGAAAAGTGGCCAAATGACAAGGGCCCGGATGGTGAGTGCCCCAACGGCTATACGCCAACTGAAAACACGCCAAACGAACACATGATAAACAACAAGAACACGGGGATCGACTGGCCACCCGAACTGCACCCCCATCAAAGTGGGTGTGCGGTTCTATATAAAGTACGTAATATATCTACCCCAACAGCACAAAAAGAGCAGCAAATGCTGCTCTTTTTGTGCTGGTTTCAATTTTAACTAATACTATGAATTATTCTAGGACATCGCCTGAACCAGGACCCGTCAATAACAACTTGCAGCAAGAGACACCAACAAAGACCCGCCCAATGAGCCCCCCTCCCCTCCCAGATGACAATCAGTCAAACGAACACCGGCCAAACGACCACCGGCCAAACGGGACCCCACCACACGAGAATCCGCTGAGCAAGACCTTGCCGAGTGAGACCCCGCCGCACGAGAAACTAAATGAACCACACACCTGCTGTGGCGGGTGTGTGGTTCTTTATAAGGTGAGTACGTTTGTGTACCCAACGGCGCAAAAAGAGCAGCGAAAGGCTGCTCTTTTTGCACCGGTTTTAATTTTTAACTAATGTAATCTTCTATTCTAGGTTATCCCCTGAACCACACTCTGAAAGCCTGCCACATGACCCCTTCCCTCCCGCTACACATCAACCCACGCAAACGACAACCCAGCCCACCCAATAAGCATGTGCCAAAGGAATCCCACACGAATAACCGCGAAGCGAATGACTCGAAGACGCGGGAAACCCATGCACCACACACCCACCATGGTGGGTGTGTGGTGATTTTCAAGGTAAGTATTTTATACTACATGTACCACTGTGCAAAAGGAGTAGCACCCGCTGCTCCTTTTACCTGGCTTTTCTTCTCTTTTCTTTTTCTTTCTCTTTTTTTTCTTTTTTCACTAATGTTTATTTTCATCTAAACCCAGGACCTGCCCCAACCACCCCCTGAAACCCGCACACACCATCAAGCAAAGAGACTGAAACCATGTGACTACGCCGAATGAAAACACGTAACCCCGGGCAGTGAGGCAGAGGATAGCTAGATACATATGTATGATAGTACATTCTAAATAATAACCAATGAATAATTATATGCAGTATGTGGATCCTTGGCATTGTGTTTCCAACTAACACCCCTGGGTAGTGTTGCTGCAACTTGGGACTCGCGCTGACCCAAGTTGCAAGTCGAGTCACCAGAAGTCATTCCGAAGTTGAGTCAAGTCGAGTTGTTCCTACGACTCCATAGTAAATGAATGCAACAATGTGTGGCTTGAGCCGACTCAAGTCACAAGTCAAGTTGCCGGAAGTCGCTCCAAAGTCGAGTCGAGTCAAGTCAAGTTGAGTTGTGGCAACACTACCCCCTGGGTGTTTTGCATCCGAAAGTACCCCTCACAGTTTTGCATGGATGATTTAGTTGAATTTTGAGAACCAGACTATGATCAGGGTGCATAGCTTTCTATTGAATATCATCTCAACATTGGGTTTGGTCCCCTCATTGATAGCCATTTCAGGAAACTCTCTGGACTTGTAATAGAAGGCTTGGGTCCACTGAAAGCTAATGAACACCTGTGTTAAATAATGGCCAGATCTGGTTTCTTCATCATATGTGCTCAGTGCCTGATTTTGTTTTAAGTGCCCATCACTTGACAATACAGATCTGGATTAATACTGACTCCTATGCATGTGGAAGATCTATTGTACCTACAGTTCTTATTGTTCACATGCTCCTGCACCCATAGCACACTGCCTGTATGTTAGTATCCAGTCTGAAGGAAGGGGGTGTCAACAGCCTGCACCACCCCCTTCCCAAACTTTCAGATTCAAGTGAAAGGGGGGTGTTAGCTGGAAATCCAATGCCAGGGGTGTCAAATAGGATTATCCAATAATGAGAAGTGAATAAATATAAATAATAGTCATTATTGCCAATAAGCCCACACAGCCCCTGACCCATTCACAGGCATTCCCAGGCTTGCTGGGAGCCATCCTGATACCCCCAACCAAATATATCCCTGTGCTTCTGCTCACAGTGTGGTTTGATCCTGCCCTAGTTGATCCCCCCATTACTTGCTGGTATAGTTGTGGGCTGGATATGAAGCTCCCAGTCTTAGCATGAATCTTGACACCAATGTTCTGGAAAAATCTTATGGCTACTCCTGCCACAAACCTGCTAGGGTGAGAGTGTGGTGCTGCCAAGTACTTTTTTTTTTTTTGATTTTTATGAATAGTACCACACTAGGGTGTGTGGTATGCTTTTTGTTTTGATTGAATTTTTAAATAAATGAATAAAGTGGTTCCATTGCAGAAATTTCCAGAATTTCCAGATGTAAAAATATACTCATATATGGTAATTGCTTGTTTAAGGCTTAACTGCATTTGGAAGTCTGGGGTCTTTTTGATCAGCAGGGTCATCTGAGGGTCCCCCTACCCATTTGGGCCATCCCCCCCTGGTCATGGGTCTGGATTGGGCTGGATGGCTTGGGTACACTGTGGATATACTTGATTTATTTTCCACATTTTCCGCATTTTCCACATTTGGGTATTACATAATTAAAAATAAATGTGGATCACTGCCTCAGTGGTATGGAACTATGAAGGGGTTCATTTTGGAGCCACATTGGGGCCCCATGGCACCACATTGGGGTATATGGGCCCAATTGGGGCCCCATTTGGGCTGATTCCCTGATATTGAATTATTAATTGGCACCCATATGGCACCCCATCACAATTGGACCTACTTAGGTACCAAAAAGTGTCACAAATTTGATACCTATCATAGGTATCAAATATGGCTGACCAGCCTGCACCTCAGCCACCCGCCAAATGAAACTCGGAAATGACAATGCACCCACCAACCGAAAGCCACAAATGCGACCTGCCAAGGAACATCTGCCAGATGAAACCCAGGAACAGGAACACATGATGCAAGACCACAGGGACCCCAGATGAATCACGCCTGCTGGGTGTGTGGTATTGGTAAGTATGCTCCATGTATAAGTACGATTGTGCAAAAGGAGCAGTGCATGCTGCTCCTTTTGCGTGGCTTTCTTTCCCTCCTACTAATGTATTGTTTATTATCATAGGTTTTCATCTGAACCCACACCCCACCAACCCCCAATCAAGATCCGCGACCCTGCTGAACAAATATGCGAGAATGGCAACCTACCCCCAAATGAAACCCGTGAACGGCAACAAGTCAAAAATACAACACCAGACCACAGAAACCCTGGACAAACCCCACACCCGCTGAAGCAGGTGTGGTAATTTTTGAGGTAAGTATTCGCCGTCTATAAGTACAACTGCACAAAAGGAGCAGTGTGTGCTGCTCCTTTTGTATGATTTCCCTTTTTTTACTGACTTATTATTTATTATCATAGGTATTCTTCTAAACCAACAGCCCGCACCAACCCCAAACCAAACCCTCTCCCCCTGACTCAAAACCCGCACAAACTGTCACCCAAAAACCTGCAACCCAGGTGAGGGGGAGGTTATGTAGAATATTATTATTATTATAAATAGATAAATAATTATAAACAAAACACATCACCCCAGAGGGGTATAATAAATAATTGTCACCCTCCTGACTTGCTGATTGTGAACTTGGATTTTGCAGAAGATGCAGATTTCAGCAATTACCATAGCACATCATGCAGGGTTACATAAGCTGTGTAAACGTAATACATATTATGTGATCTGCATCATTTGCAGGTCTTATTGCACCAATACTTCCTCGGCAAGGTTCTGCGGGCCAATGTAACCACTGATATCTATTCATTAGCATTGACCATATGGGCATTTGCATCCTCCGAACTACCATTTGTGCACCTACCTCATGGCTTCCTTGTTCTCCGTCGAGTCGAGAGGGGAGAGCAACCTCCAATGCCCACAATGATTGGAACATTCCATAGCCAGTCCAAAGCCGGGAAGCTTATTTGGGGTCTTCTGGAGCAAATGTGGCATCAAGATCCAAACAACCGACCACCTGTGACACTGGTGAAGGAAAAAATTGACTTGATCGAGAGGTCATGGAGCCATGGGCAAATGTTTGACAAGGGATGAGATGAGACATCGGGGCCATACCATGTGTTCATGGAGCATCTTACCATCATTTTTAGACTTGTGACCACCCTCAGCTTTACCTTGCACTATGTTAGAAGCATCCTCCAATTGGCACTGATCAAAGTCACCTGTCTTGTATTTCCTAGAGATAATTATCCATGACCTCTTGCAGCATACATATCTATTATGACACCCACAGCACACAAACGCTGAGCGGGCATGATGATGATGAGATATCTGTTGGTGGAGCATCCGTGCAATCGAACCTAGACTATAATAGCTTCCAGTGTGAGGCGGAGATGGATTCACCGCCTGCTCGTTTTTCCTCTATCCACCTACATGCACGCCTCAGGTAACTCTCTTTTTGCATTCATTCATGCTCTATCATGACACCCCCTAATACATTAGTCTGCCTACACGACACTGAGCTCAAGTATACACCCGCTGCCCTCAGAGGGTGCCAAGGTTGGTTGGAATTCCCATTCATACACCGCATAGGCACCTGTAGGAAGGGGCCAAGGGCAGTTTAAACATGAGTACTCAAAATTATTCTCAAGGTCACAAATAAAACCAAGGAGCAATCGAGTAGAAAGCACTGGGAGTCGGCACAGTGATTGGGGAATATCAAAGGCCCAAGGCCACCTCCACAGGACACCATGAAAACGGAATCATAGAACACCCACCCGATTGAATGTCTACATTAGCCTCAGTATTTCCGCAAGGCATATCTTGGGAGGGGGTCGTGATTAGGATTAGTTCTCGTAGGAGGAATATCAATGGGCAGGCCAAGCAACACGTGCAATGGTCAGACTCACAACAGAGAACGTGTAATCCTTTGTGACAGCCTCAGGAATGTATGCCTTGCAAGCGTTGGTATGGATCGTGTGCGGTACGAAGCCGTTCAGGCAATGGGTTGAGGCCGACAGGATATGCTCGCATGTGCATCGAGTTGCACCAAGAAGACGGCTGGTACTGTGGCTGTGGTATTGAAGACATCCAGGTCTCTCAGCTTGGGTGGATCAGGCGTACTGGCCAATAGGGGGGAACCCAACCCTGTCGTGTTCCAGATCGGATGGGTCCGAAGCTAATGAAGTGACTGATATCCCGACCAGATGGGGTCAGAGGGGCATCGGCGAGTACAGTATTCAACGTTTGAGGAGTGGAGGCAATAGGGAGAATAATCGATGAACTTGAGAAATGGATGCGGTGCTCAGGGACCAGGAAACGGGTAGATATAGAATTGAGCCCTTCGGTCGACAAGGGGATGTGAATGGATTTGAAGGATCAGAGTGTGCCCTCAGAGTTCGCGAAAAGGGGATCCAGACGCCTGATGTACATGTCAGGAAATAGTAGTAAAATGGATCCGGGATAACAGAGGAGAGCGACAATTTCAATCCATTGATTATGCTGCTGGAGATTCAGGCCAAGTTCCATCATTACATGTCGCAGCTGGCCCAACCCTTTGCACTGCTTCGTATCGCTCCCATTTCAACAGAGAGTGTCTTCCTCATGCTGACACCTCTTCGCAGTCTGCCTAGCCTCATCTCGAATAACGCCCTTGTACATTGCCTTGTACATGTTCAGTGAACTTGCGGCATGAATGTCAGGACGTCAGGAGAAGCCTCATATCCCTCTCTGCAGATTGGTTGGAATGCACGGCTCATACAATGAACGACAAGAAGGCGATGGCCATTGCAAGTGTCGCCTTTGCCCTGTAGGACATGGACAAAAGTGGAGTGCCACGTGCTCATGGCGGAACGACCCGATACATTCTGTTCTGGTGGATCACTTTCCATCTGTTGCAACTTGGTGGTTGGCACCCGAACAATTGCCTGACCGCCGCTCAGGTCTTTTTCCTCCGCTCGTCTGTGTCTTCAAGGTTCTTTTTGTTCTTGTTCCTATCCCTCAGGGTGTCTGGTGACTCGACAGGTAGTGACTTGGTCAGATCCCCCCCAGTAGAGTATCTAGCCTCCTTTTTTGGAACACTGGCATGATTCCTCTTCGAGCTCCAGCATCACCATTCGGCCATGGAATATCGTGATGATACCTGGCCCGCAGGATGTTGGGTGACAGGGCCATACGGTCCCCATATACAGTAACTGCTTGGTTGACAGAATACACCTTATAGAAGCCCTTCGCATCATCTACTAACATGCAGTATGGTACGGAACTCCTCGATAATTGCGGCGGGTGAAGGCTAGCGAATGTTGTAGTGGAGGAAACATTCAAGCCGGCCTTGGCGCTTGAAGTCTAAAGTAGCAATTATCACATGGATGACAGTACAGCATAGTTCACAGTTGATGAAAGCATATTTTGTCTGCTTTAACCTCTATTGCTGTCCTTAAGAGGCCATCAAGAGAGTGGGAGAGAATGCTCTTTATAATTATGAACATTTGTGTGTGTGAATGGTGACTGTGAGGCTTGATTAGATCATTGCAAATCGCTCAATGCTCTCGCGAATAGATTATCTCCTTTCCAGAGACCAAGGCATTATTTTGTGATAGACAATGTCCTGTATTAAAAGTGGAAGTGGGCATCACCAGGGGCTGATTGCGAGACAGACACAGTACATGACAGTGTGACTGTATCAGGAGTGTCCTTTTCAGTGACGGACGCAGTAATAGAGGATGGCAGAAATGAATGAGAGATGCTCGAGAGTCACGAGGGAAGCCTTCGTTGGGTGGGGTGATAATGTTCCAGTCAAAGACTCCAAGCGCCTAGGCCAGAAAAGCATTTGGTGTTCAATATGTGACATACTGGAATGGAGATGCCTGCCGCAGGACACGTACTGTACAAATAGGGCCATTACTGCTAGGAGCCACTGCTCCAGCTGAGTTCCTGGGAACTGTCCTTTGTGGTCACTGAAGGAGCTCAACGAATATGTGTGGCAGTGCGAAAATTAGATCCTTCACATGCTCATGAGGGCATCAAAGCTCACTCATGTGCCATTACGGGCAACGAGAACCCTGGCAAAAAGCGGTTCACTCCTCCCTTCCGTATACCCATTCTCAGCATCTAAGGCTTATGTCAGCAACTTGAACAACCAACGCCTGCTCAAAGACTGGCAACTATGATGGGCAAATGATCCCCCACAAAACCAGCCCATAGAATACTCTATTTGCAATGTCAACCCCCCGCTTCTGCATCTTAGCAAACTATTTAAATCACTCTCACAAAAATCGTTCAGTGGACTAGTCCAATGCCATACAGGGCACGCCTTCATAGGCCAATACTATGAATGATTCGTACCAGACGAAAGCACAATGTGCTGCTGTGGGGAACGCCTCGAAACATGAACCCACATCCTCCAAGACTGTCCCCTGTACGACGACTGGAGACACCTACTCCTGGACTCCGGAGGCGTAATCTGACCTCTTCGGAACCAACACGGGATCTGAACGCACTTCAAAGTTCATCGACCTCAGTGGAGTGTATGAGAAAAAGTTGACCGAATAATGATTCTCTGAGATGCAAGACTATCTGCCGACAAAGGCTGCTTCCAATCTCAGTTACGGTGCCATCGACGAAAGTGTGAAGTGGACACCATGCAAATGAGGCCTCCGTTTGGTATTGGGTGCGGTATCTCAGGTCAAAGGGTCTGGAGGCCTGCGGTCACGGATGTCTTCTCTATTTTCATTTTCTCTTCAGTACATAGCACCCCTTGGGTGCAGCTGATAGTTGCAGGCTAAATATCGAGATATTCATCATCATTCATCATTCATGTGCCAGAATAAGGTCCAGGACCTCGAAGAGAACAGTTAGTGATGTTCCAGACGAAAACCCTCAAATCTTTCACTGGCACTCACACTTAAAAGTTTCCGTCCAGGGGCAGTCCTATTCCCTATTATGGATGTGGAGCACATGGGCTTGAATGACCTTTCGTACCCAGTCGCCAGTGTCAAGACTATCGGCTTTATTGGCTAATATGCATTTCATTTGGTTGCTGAGACTTATCTTGGGTGTGCACTAATTATTTGGAGCTGAATGGGTGCTCAAAGAATTTTAATACACTATGCACTGAATGAGGTCAACTTCTCTCACACTGCCTCACATCGCCTCGCACTGCCTCGCACTGTCTTGCATCGCCTTGCAACTCCCTCCCTCCCTCTCTCAAGCGCACCACATCCCATGCCATCCAGAAGACTCTTTTCATGCAGAAGACCTAGCGTCCAGTTATCATTACCCCATCCAGTGATCCTCTCCTAACGGAGCATCCACCTCCACCACTCGACCTACTATTGCAACCGCGCCTCAACCAGTATACCCAGATTACATCAACAATACCACTGGCTGAGGATGGGATGCCACTCTCCTTATATCTTCCATGATCCGTGATATCCAACTTCTTCCGCCCATGCTTTCTGGTCCACTTGCCCAAGTTTTCGATATCATATCAGAGGTAATCGAGGTGGTTAAAACCATGCGGGACGGGAGAGATAGATGCACACAGCTCATGGTTCGGGTCACAAGGTTTCTCGAGACCTTGGTGGATGCGTTGAAGGGGAAGAAAATTGATGATATGAGAATCGCCTCAAGTTTGCATATTTTAACACAGTAAGCATTCCAATTGCCATACACAATCTCTACAGTGAAATATATCTCTTGCAGGTATAGTAACTTGATGGCAATCCATGCTGATGCAACACAATGGTCTGATTTGAATGTTGTGGAGTGGTATCTCCAGCGGGATAAAATCATGAATGCGATATCGATCCACAGAGAGAATCTGACCAATTGCCTGCACACATTCCAAGTGAGTGTGGTTTCAATACACGGATTCTCACTTCATGCCAGTGAGCTGACATTGTCGTAAAGATTGTGACATTGATGACAGCATCCAGCCCTCCAGATAGAATAGAGAGCATTGGGTTTCCAGGCCTACCTGTCTCTGCAAGGCCAGTGGCAGCATCTGAAAACACTCTTGTGAGTGATTTGTGGCAGGCGACAGCTGTCTTATTGGATGATAACTGACCCCATTTTCAGAGTTCGATTGTTGCAGTGGGACTGCGTGACTTCTTCGAACGTCTGACAGTGTTTGAGCAGATCGGGGTGGCTGTGCAAGGATGACTGGAGGAGGTGGGGTTACGGGCTGCCTCGACACCACTGGGCTCAAGGTAATTGCCATCCTTGGTTCAATGTACCAATCAGAGATTGATGAAGACAAAACAGACATGCGGAAATGACTGGACCGCGAGCTAGCTACGACCGCAATGTTTCATATCTCAGAAGTCAGATCTGGGAGCTTATGGTGGAAGTCCGCCATGTCTTGCACATATTTCGGTCCGCATGGATATTGAAGAGCAGGTTGTGGAATGGGAAACTTACCAGCAGCAGACTGGAGACCCACTGTGTCAACTCCATGAAACAGTTATGGCGACATTACAGCTCCAGAACGAGCTGCATGATGTCAGGGAAATTGAATTTGATTTGGCTATGCTGGCAGGAAAAATGGATGATCTGTCCATGAATTTGGATGCTCTGGGTCTTTCGGATGAGGCCTTTGAGGTACAGGCTACAGTAGTGGTACTATACCATGCTGGAGGGGACAAATCATATCCTGCTGTCACTCTTGTTGGCCCCTCTATTCATTTTTCAAAATTGGGCCATCATGAAGCGGCCCTCAGGGCAAGTGAGGCCTTGAGCATTCATCATCCACTGGCCGCAGGTCAACCCAAGGTATTCTGCCCAAATCTCGCTCATTCTCTTCACAACCTCTCCAATCGTCTTTCGAAATTCGGCCGGGATGAAGAGGCCCTCAAGGCAGATGAGGAGGCCTTGAGCATTTGGCACTCATTAGCTGCAGATCAGCCCGGAGTATTCCTCTCAGATCTTGCTGGTTCTATTAACAACCTCTCCATTGATCTTTCGAAATTTGGCCAACTTGAAGAGGCGCTCAAGGCAAATGAGGAGGCCTTGGGCATTTATCGCTCATTAGCTGAAAATCAGCCTGGAGTATTGCTTCCGGATCTTGCTTGTTGTCTTAACAACCTCTCCGTTAAGCTTTCAAAATTTGGCCATGATGAAGAGGCCCTCAAGGCAAATGAGGAGGCCTTGAGCATTCGCCACTCATTAGCTGCAGATCGACCCGGAGTATTCCGCCCAGATCTCGCTCATTCTCTTAACAACCTCTCTAATTGTCTTTCGAAATTTGGCCAATGTGAAGAGGCCCTCAAGGCAAATGAGGAGGCTTTGGGCATTTATCGCTCACTAGCCATAGATCAACCAGAATTCCATCCAGATATTGCTCGTTCTCTTAACAATCTCTCCGTTAAGCTTGTGAAATTTGGCTGGGATGAAGAGGCCCTCAAGGCAAATGAGGAGGCCTTGAGCATTTGCCGCTCATTAGCTGCAGATCGACCCAAAGTATTCTGCCCAGATCTTGCTCATTCTCTTAACAACCTCTCCAATTGTCTTTCGAAATTTGGCTGATGTGAAGAGGCCCTCAAGGCAAATGAGGAGGCCTTGAGCATTCGCCGCTCATTAGCTGCAGATCAACCCAGAGTATTTCTCCCAGATCTTGCTCGCTCTCTTAGCAACCTCTCCATTGATCTTTCAAAATTTGGCTGTGACAAAGAGGCCTCACAGCAAATGAGGAGGCCTTGAGCATTTGGCGCTCACTAGCCACAGGTCAACCCGAAGTATTCCGCCCAGATCTCACTCATTCTCTTAATGACCTCTCTGTTGATCTTTCGAAATTTGTCCGCAATGAAGAGGCCCTTGCAGCAAATGAGGAGGCCTTGAGCATTTGGCCACCCATGACTGCATTATTAAGATGGACGTGAATGCTCTGGCATGGTCCCCGACCCTTCGTACTTCTATCCCCCTTGCCTCTGAAGACTACAACCTTTACATTATTCAATGTGCAGCCCCTTGCATCACCTACTCAAATAGACAAGGGCTGCATGGCAGTTGTGGGTGAAGTCCAACTGGGGTTGAATTCATATCTGGGGGTGGGATCAGACAATTCGGATATGGAATGAAGTGGATGGAAGGTAACGAAGCCTATCATACAAAATGCATGCAGCGGTGAGACTCCACAAATGTTCCTGTGACTTTTCCTGATCCATCCTGCTTTCGTATCTAGTGTATTCTCAACGATATACACTGGGGGCGCACGATTCGTTCTTTCAGGATCTGATGATGGTAACTTGGGTCTGGAAGGCGCATGCATCAGAGAAACTTGGGATTATCAAAGGTCGCTAACATGCCGCAAGAGAACATAGAGTTAAACTGTGGGAGGAATGGACATATAATCCAGAAGTTAGCAAGATCAAATGGTATGTTAACCTGCGACCTGTGGCTGGATTCATCTTGTTCATTTCACATGTTGACATCTGCTGAAATCAATTTATAATGCAGCTAAACTTAAGCAGACGATGCTGGATGCGCAAAGAGTCAAGGAAGAGCGGTGGCAGAAACATTTGAGAGCGGGAGAAACAAAGCCCAAGGCAGAGTGGTGCAAGGTCATTGGGGCTGAGCAATCATGATTCCAATTTTCTCTTTGTGTGACCTACAAGGGGAAATATCATTAATTCTCTGAGGCGACATGATTTCCTGGATGTGTGGATGACCGCAGCTCTGGAACTGAACGATTATCAATGGTTCAATGTCTTCTCATCCCTTGTCATCAGAACAATGTAATAGGGTGTGATTATTGGGGGTCCTTCTAGTTAGAGTGAGCATCATGCACTGCCCAGGATGCAAGATGCATTGGCATTGTTATTCACTCCTGGCCAACAAGTCAGAAGGACAAATCCTTATCACAACCAGCCCCATCCTCGGAGAAAGCCAACTGCATTGACTTGAAACCAAGTTGAGGGGAGATGGATAGATGGCCAATGGCGCACCCAATGAGAAACACTAAATGCTGGAGGGCTCGTGGCTTCCCCGCAGCTTAGTTTTATGTGACGCAAATTCCCCATCAATACAAACCAATCCTCGAGTCCACCTCATCCCATCCATCTGCCCCAGATCCAACACAAGCCTTACCTACGTTCGCCGACATCTCGGTAAATATGGGTGGGTGCCTAATTAGGATCATTTTACATCACAGGTGATTTGGACCTAGTGTCGGGCTTGAGATTGCCAGTGTACACCCAACCAAATTCATGCACATCATCCCAATGCATGCATCCCCTTTCCTTCCCGCTCCTTTGACCTCGTTGATGATCTTCCACTGTTGGTAGTGCCCAATCCTCGTCCCTGGTTGGATAGACGCCTCCTGCAAGAAACTAGGCATCCCTGTATCATCCAAGTCTAACAAAGTTTTCACCTGTGCATCAGCTGCCACCATGTCTGGAATGGAATATGCGTCATACATTGCACTGGCCAGCACTCCACGTGCCCGATTTGCTGCCCAACCTGAGGTGTAGACACTTCGGAAAAGCCCACCAGATATGCTGTACACTCTCCCAGAGACATTTCGCGCATGGGGGATGGATGGTTCATATGATCTGTTGGTAATCCTGCTCGTGTGAAGAGCGAGGTGGTGACGGAATGAGGAGACACAAAATAGTCCAATCAGTGTCCCAACAACATGACGATCAACACCGTGCCTTGTGTCTCACTCTCACCTATCCTCCGTGCTCGATCATGCTCACCCAGCATATTGATATCATGCTATGGGCATTATACTGTAAAAAAAAGAAATGTCTGAACAAATGAACATTTGAACGAACAATTTGAACAAACAAACATTTGAACAAGTGAATATTTGAACAAACAAACATTTGAACGAGTGAATATTTGAACAAACAAACATATGAATGAGTGAATATTTGAATGAACAGACTTTTGAACGAACAAACTTTTGAACAAATGAACTTTTGAACAAATGAACACATATTGGGGTGAATGGACTAGTCGGTCTGCTACTTTGAAAACTGCTTTCTCTAAGTCCACTTGTACCTAACCGAAACTAGACGGGAGCCCAGTGTTGGCCCCAGATCTTTTAATCCCACAACCTGTCAACCACCCATGGGTGCTACAAATCAAGTCAAATTGACTAATATAAAGACATGTGAGCAGGGAACAGAAAAATAGCCCTTAAGGCCACCCATTAATTTCCTTATATAGTGGGCACACAGGCTTAGGCTTGTGCTCATCATCTTGGTCGTTCTCTTGTCAAGGACAACCAAGATGATGAGCACAAGCCTAAGTCCATGTGCCCACTATGTAAGGAAATTAATGGGTGGCCTTAAGGGCTATTTTTCTGTTCCCTACTTGCATGTCTTTATATTAGTCAATTTGACTTGATTTGTAACACCCATGGGTGGTTGACAGGTTGTGGGATTAAAAGATCTGGGGCCAACACCGGGCTCCTGTCTAGTTTCGGTTAGGTACAGGTGGACTTAGAGGAATCAGTTCTCAAAGTAGCAGACCAACTAGTCCATTCACCCCAATATGTGTTCATTTGTTCAAAAGTTTGTTCGTTCAAAAGTCCATTCATTCAAAAGTCCATTCGTTCAAATATTCACTCGTTCAAATGTTTGTTTGTTCAAATATTCACTTGTTTGTTTGTTCAAATTGTTCGTTCAAATGTTCATTTGTTCAGACATTTCTTTTTTTTACAGTATAATGCCCATATCATGCACAATGGCAGGATCAGGGGATGAAGAAGATCACAGTGATCGGGGAAATTGAATAGAAATTGTGTTGGTGTACCTTGAGGTGGATCTTTGGCGAGAATCTGGGATTGTTGAATTGGCAAGGAGGGATGATAGGATGAGGTCCATTGGGACCACAGGTAAATTCAGCAGTTCGTGAAGCTCTGTCACTGTAAAGGAAATTTGGGATGACCCACATCTTGAGACGACATCTACATGCTGAATTGACGAAGAGTTGAGCTAGTCTATAATTTCCACACATATATCAAGAGGCAATCAGTTGGCTAGTAAGAGTCATGCAACGTCGAGAAAGACGTTGCCATGAACAATTAAAGTGACATGTCGGGTGTTTTAAAAGTGACGACAAAGAGCTCAGTGCCATAGTCCACTTGCTGTGGCCATTAATGTGATCAAGAACACCGACGAGACGAGCTCCTCTTGAAATCTCACCATCGAGTCAATGAGGTAGTTCTTCTCATTGAAAATTTTCTGCACGAATGCAAGTCAAGATGTGCGAACAGTTGGCCAGAAATGATGCTGATAGAGAACAGAGCAAGTTTTAGAAAGATCTTTCTTGAGCTTTGGATAATTTAGATGGTTAGAGGAGTATAGTTGGGATTGGATAAGAGCATATGATTTTCAATTGCGCACAGGTCTCTTCGGGGAGATCAAGATGACTCCTCGTTCCCTCCAAACGCATCTTTTCGACAAGACAGATATCTTCAGAAGTGAGTCTCTGACCTGAACTATCCATGAGGGCCTTGGCATCTTTTGGGGCATTGCGTGGGCCACATTCTGAAAAATGGCTGGAGAGAGGTTGATGAGTGAGCAAGGGGAAACTGGGGAAAACGCCATTCAGTCCGCTGCTAGAGGAACAACTACAGAGTTTCATGGGTGGTGAAGCAAGTAGAAGATTCAGGAATATTGAGACACGTCTGGATGGAAATTGCCACACGCCCACGTCCTACCGATTCCAGCCCACTGCTCCAGAAACCCATACCCCTATGTTTTCCGTATCCAAACTTTCCAAAGTCCCTTGGTTCTGCTTCCAATCTCATTCTAGGCACCCTCAGTTTCACCAGACAAACTCCATGCTGTGTCATCCAGATCTACTCTTCACTGTCACTTACAAGACTCCCAAGGATAGCATCCCTGTGACAACTTTGTTCAACATCTCGAAGACTTTCAGTCCTACTTCCGTGGGTGGCTCTTTAGAAACCCTGTCACCAATCATGCAATTGTCCCTGCACGCACAAACTATTCGCACTCCGACTCTACAGTCACATACCTGGCAGACCACCTGCTATATACTGCTCAGGAACAAGGAATATGCCATCACCGAATCTCTGACAAGGCCTTCGAGGAGAAGGGAATCAAAGCTATTGAACGTCACCTCAGTCTTCATGGTGATATTTGGCGATTTGTGGCAAAAGATTCCACTAGACAAGATGGCTGGTGATACCTCACTGGAGAGACCAATATTGTGGAATGGGATGGCATCTGGGAAGGCCCCGATGAGCACATTTATTTCCTAGAGACAAAGCATTTTGTTGGTGGTGTGAGTCCACAATATCTCTTCCATGCATGGTTTGGACTCATACAGATATAAATATATAGAACAAAATTGTTCAAGTTGATTGGAAGCTTGAGAACAGCCTCAAGTTTCTCAGGACGAGCACTCAAATGGCAACCATCTACATTGCCGGGAAGTATTGGTTGACAGAGCCAGGTGTTGTTGATCATGCGCGAAAACTGGGCTTTGGGATTGTGGAGGAAAATGGGACTGACCTCGAGGTCAAAGATCCAGTTGGGGGGCTTCAAGTTGGGCACAATAATGGCAAGAAAGTCATGGTGGAAAGCAAGAAACGGGGGCGACCACAGCAAGCAAAGCCATGAAGAAGTGCCTTATACATATAGATGTTGGTGACTTATAGCTATTTTCTTGTTATTTCTTGTTATTTCTCCAATCCAAATTGCACTTGTAATGGTTCCCCATACATGTTGTCTGCCGTATTGAGATCATACATAATGGTACAACAGGAAGACAAGGAACATTGTGGTATGTCATCGGAGAAATCGAATGGGAAATGTCTTCGGTCTACTTCGAGGTGAATCTTTAGGACCTTCGGAAAGAAGGGCAAGAATTCGGGAGTCTTGGCGTGATGGTCCTGGCGAGGAAAGAGATGGGAAGAGATGGGGTCGATCAAGGCCGCAGGTGAATTAAGCAGTTTGCAAAGCCCCTTGGCTTTAAAGGAAACTTGGGACAGCCCATGTCTTGAGATGATATCAATATGCCGAATAGATGAGGACTTTAAGTTGGTTTATAACTTCCACAGGTATATCAAGAGGCGGTAGCTTGTCAGCATCAGATAGTAAGAGTCGTGCAATGTCGAGAGTGTTGGCATCCCCAATTAAAGTGATGTATGTAGTGGTAGATAGCGGTGGTGGACTAGGTGGGTGGCCAGTGTCCCAATGCTCTTTAAGAACGCACCTGAACTACCTGGCCTTCCAAGGAGTGACACTGAGCTGGAGTGAATACTTGGCTGTTGATTTTAGGAGATCATTGCCTTGATGGACTCCATCTCGTCGCAGTACCCCCCAGAAGCAGCTCTCCATCGCATAACACTGGTCCAAGATAATGATGGATGATAAGAGAGACCCGAGTACCTGACAAAGTCTAGATCCTGGCACCTGGTGGAAGGCTCATTGGATCATGGGAGAACACCATATGGTATATGGATATGCCTGCGGAGAAGACCTAAGGTGGAAAAGAGACATTTTGGCAACAACACTTCACAACAGAGATGATGCGACAAACCTGAGAGTGAAGGCATCCACAATATCCAGCATCGTACCCAGGGGTAGTATACCGGGGCTGCAGAAGCACCATTCCTCGGAAACACAAGGTGACTTATAACCGAAGAATGACGATTTCAAACCACTGCCCTCCCACGATATGCCCAAAACAGCCTGGCCCAGGGTTGACCTTGTCGCCTGTCTTGGCGAGAAATATAGCATCCCTCATATCGCACCATAATTTGCTATAATCCACTTGGCCTAAAAAACCCTTTTGAGGTGTCGATTTCCTGTTTTGTGGTCATGACGAAGAATGATTAAATTTCTCAGTATGGACTTTGGAGGTGAAAGGGCCGAAGAAGAGTTGTTGCCAAGAGAAAAGACCAATGTTAACAGAGCAACCGAGAATAAAATAATCAACCAATCAACCTTTGGCATCAGAACAAGAAGGTCCAATAGATATTGTGATGGGCACATACATTTTGATGAGTTTCTCGAGCCAAAGCAAAGCAAAGCAACAATTCTTGACATACAGTCATACAGCATAGCAGCATACATCAAAAACAAGCTTGAAATCATCACGGCTGTCATGGCTGATGTCTGAGCAAGTTTCCAATTTCCGGATCATGGGGCACCGTGTCCAGCGCCCTGGGGTGATCGACCAGACGGCGTCGTGCCGCCGCCTCCCAATATCCTATGCTCCAAGATACAGCATTGGGAGATCGCACAACGCTCAAGCTCTTCGGGGACTAGGCGGTCACTGGCGGAGTGTAGATGAGGGAGGTGATCATGATGATTAGGTGGGGAGACTGGGGGCACCACCAGGGGGCTGTGGGGTGCGGTGATCCGTTTGCCTTGAGCAACATAGGGACATTACTCGCATGAGCCTGCGCCCGCATGGGATCAAGGAAGGAGGTGTAGGGAGGATCCGACAACTCAGATTGATGGCGTTCACGTGCATCAGATGACGAATGAGTTAAGAGGGAGAACCATTGGAAGTTGGGGGTCTTCAAGCAGGGTGGGCATGGACGATGAGGAGGGCAAACTTCTGGCTCTCTGAAGCCGAGCAAGTAGTTCGAGGGGATCACAAATCATCTGACAATTCCATTAGGCTCCTTGATTCTTTCCACATACCATCGACAAAGCCGTAATCCATGTGGTCACCTCACTCAGTGGTAATGGTTCTATTTTGGATCTTATTGTGACAAAAGTACCTGTATGAGGCTGGGGTGCTGACTGCAGTGCTGATGGCTCAGTATGTGGGTTTCGACCATTGGAAGGCTGCCAAGGTGATCTAGTCAAAGGCAACTTGCTACCTAGTATATTGTCGGGAGTCTGAGGAGATTCTGTGAGCCCCTTCTCACAAGACTGCTGTGCTGGCAGCGAGACAGAGCCAGAAGAGGGGGGAGTATAGCGATTGCAGGCAAATATGGGGCACAACACCTGCTGGCACCACAGAGATATCAGTGGAAGTGACCACGGCCAGGAGAACTGCTCTTGCATAGCCAATAGGGGGAACCGGGCACTCCATTGCATTCCAGATGGGATAGATTCAAAGCTCACAAAGAGACCTGTATTGACTATATGGCTCACCAAGATGGAGTCAGAGGGCCATGGGCGAGTACAGTATTCAATGCTTGAAGAGACTCAGTGGAGGCAATAGGGGGAATAATCAATGAACTTGAGAAATGGATGCAGTACGCAGGGGTCAGAAAATGGGTAGATATATAATTGAGCCCTTCGGTCGATGAGGAGACGTGAATGCATTCAAAGGATCAGAGTGTGCCCTCAGAGTTCACGAAAAAGGAAAATCGCTAATCCAGGCACCTGATGTACATGGCAGGAAATAGTCATAAAATGGGCCCGGGATTACAGAGGAGAGCGAAAATTTCAATACATTGATTATGCTGCTGGAGATTCAGGCCAAGTTCCATCATTACAGGTCGTAGCTGGCCCAACCCTTTGCACCACTTTGTATCGCTCCCGTTCCAACAGAGAGTGTCTTCCTTATGGTGACACCTCTTTGCAGCCTGCCTAGCCTCATCTACATGTTTAGTGAACTTGCAGTGTGGAAATCGGGAAGTCAGGAGAAGCCTTGCATCTCTCTCTGCAGATTGGTTGGAATGCACGGCCCATACGGTGAAGGATGAGAAGGTGATGGCTGCGGCAAGTGTTGGCTTTGCCCCTGTAGGACAAAAGTGGGCTGCCACATGCTCACGGAGGATACATTCTGTTCTGATGGCACCCGAATAATCGCCTGACCTCCGCTCAGGTCTTTTTCATCCACTCAACTGCATCTTTGAGGTTTTTTGTTCTTGTTCCTATCCCTGAGGGTGTCTGGCGATTCAACAGATAGTGACTTGGTCAGACCTCCCAGTAGAGTATCTAACCCCCTTTTCTGGAACACTGGCATCATTCCTCTTCGAGCTCTGGCATTGCCATTCGGCCATGGAATATCATGATGATGCCCGGCCTGCACTATCTCAGGCAACAGGGCCGTATGGTCCCCATATACTTGCTTGGCCGGCGGAACACACCTTATGGAAGTCCTTTGCATCATATACTAACATGCGGTATGGTGCTCAATAATTGTGGTGGGTGAAGGCTGGCGAATGTTGTAGCAGAAGAAGCATTCAAGCTGGCCTTGTCGCTGCCGTTGATTGACATGTAAAGTATCACTTATTACATGCATGACAGTACATCTCCTTCTCGCATAGTTCACAGTTGATGGAAGCATGTTTTGTGTGCTTTAACCTCTACTGCTGTTCTTAAGAGGCCATTAAGAGCGGGAGAGAATGCTCTTTATAATTATGAACATGTGTGAATGGTGACCCCGAGGCTTGACTAGAACCTTGCGAATCGCTCGATGCTCTTGCAAATAGATTATTTCAGCAGCTAGGTGCGAGGCATGAGTACCTAGATGCAAGGCTAGATAAGAGAATGCTGGAATAAAGTGAGATAACCGGTTATTACATAAGATGATTTCCTTGAGCAAGGAATTGTTACTCCACCACACTCCAGACCACCTTAGGCAAACACCTTTAAGTACCTAGTTAGCTATGTAATACCCTATAGGCACATCCTACCTATGGAGGTACAACTTATAATGGTACACTTGGAATACTCACCTATCTATTTGCTTGAAAAATAGGGCTCCCCAGGGCTGATTTTTCAGCCCTGGGTCCCCTCCAGAAAACCTGGGGGTTCAGGGGCAGTAGCCCCGAGAAGCTCCGGGGTTCTTGGTCTGGGGACACCCAAAGTTGGCCTGGGGATGCCCGAGTTAGGCCTTGGGACACTTGGATTAGGTCACGGGACCCCAGAATCAGGCCGTGGGATCCTCAGATAGGGGTGGGTCCGCCTGGCCGCAGAATCAAATTTGGCCAGGTCCTCCACCCCCTTCCTCAAGGCCACTAACCCCTAATTTCTGCATCCCCCATGTACCAAGACCTTCTAGTAATCCTTGTGATAGTATTTCTCATAGTATTTCTGCCCCTTTACCACATTATAACATCACTACAAGATTAAGACTCATGATTCCTCTAAATAGTATAATATGCATATGTTATGCAGGCTATACTATTTCATGCTGCTATAATTAACTTAGAGGGAAAGGTTCAGAGAGCAATGGAAGGAATACAGGAGACTAGAGAAGTGGATAGGACTATATTTACTCTAGGCATAATTGAATATTTTCAGCTTGGGGTGCACTGTTGCAGGATTTACTGAGGCTTGATCAGCTTTCACAACTAGTTCTAAATGTCAGATAATCCTGGACCCTCAGAGACATCACTAAATGACAAGAAAAGGATAAGAGGAGAGGTATGAGTATATTCACCTATATATTCCTACACAATTCTGATGAACTTTCCTCAGAGTGCCTCATTATCTGATCGCCCCCGTGAACAAGACTTACCCAAGAGTGAAGATGGCTCCGGGTCTGCAGACGTATGCATTGAGGCCCCTTCCATTCATTGAACTAATATTTTTTTATTTTAGCCTGGTCATACGCGTAAAATACAACGAACTCAGAAATACCAAGAAAGTCAAGAATATCTTCAGTCCGAGGCAGCCAGGGGCCGAGGGCTGGGCTCCAAAAGGGGAAAACCCACTGCTGCTCGGGTGCAGTCAATTCATATTCATAGTCACAGACATGGACAAGGACAAGTGCGGGGCCACGGCCAAGGCAGACAACCCAGACTTGGCATGCCACCCAGAAATGCAGATAGCCTATCCTCGGGCAGTGAAATCCCAATTGACCCCATACTTCTCTCCAATAATGATACTATATCGGTCAGTATTCAGTCATCACTAAGGAACTCCCCACTTAATTATTATATGAATAGCTTCATGATGGCGGTGTCATGGATTTCAGTTCCCTACATGCCTCTATGGGTACCGATACTCCCATTGAATATGAGATTTTCAATGGCAGGGATCCTCGTAGTACTGAATGGCATGCATTGCACATTCAACATCTTCGTATTCTCATTCAGCACCTCCCAGATGTCGGCACTATTGCATCACAGGGCGACTACCTTGGAGCTACATTCCTCAGTCTTATGAAGAGTGGCAACAAGTCTTCGGCATTGACAATTTTGGCGATTTTCTCATAGACGACCTTAAATTTGGCCTGGCATTTAAAGACTTTGCCAAGCAAGCCTTTGGGGATCGATATGAAGCTGAAGCAGCACTTGCCATGTTCTCTACAGGCAATTTCAAGAGTGTTCAGCAAGTCGCATGCTCGGTATCAATTGCGAACACTCAACAGATGGATGGATTGGTGTTCTGGGCTGCTGGCAGTGCGGTAGCCATGATTCCTGAGATGTTCCAATCCGCTTTTACTCACTGTCCCACAGACCATGAGTCTGGACTTATTGATAAGTGGCTAGTTGATGTCTTGAACATGGCTAAGCGAACATACAAACGACACGACACTGCCATAGGTGCACCCAATCTGTTTCGAGTGAAAGAAAATCTGACACAGGATCCAACGCCTTACTAGATTCCCCTTTTATCAGCACTGTCTTCGGCATCTACTGTTCATCCAACATCTCCCACATCTGCTGTTCACTCTACCTTTGTGGGCCATTCCACCCCCGCCATTCATTCGGTATCTACACTTCCTTCAAAGTCCGCAATTTGTTCGACGTCTGCAATTGTTCGACATCCGCAATTTGTTCAACGTCTGCAATTTGTTCAACGTCTGCAATTTGTTCGACGTCCGCAATTTGTTCAACGTCCGCAATTTGTTCACGTCTGCAATTTGTTCAACGTCCGCAATTTGTTCAACGTCCGCAATTTGTTCAACGTCTGCAATTGTTCGACGTCCGCAATTTGTTCGACGTCCGCAATTGTTCAACGTCCACAATTTGTTCAACGTCCGCAATTTTTGATGCCTGCAATTCCTTTGACATCCGCATGTCCTTCGACACTCACAATTCCTTCGATGTCTACGATCCCTTCAATGTCTATGATTCCTTCAGCATCTATGGTTCCTTCAGCATCTATGGTTCCTTCAGTGTCTACGGTTCCTTCAGCATCTGCGATCTCGTCGGCATCCATGATCTCTTCAGCATCCCCGGTCCCTTCGACATCTGCCAATGCCCCCTTCAAGTCTAGAACTACAACGGGTGCCAACTTCATCACTAGGTTTGCACAGGCAGCTCTAGATCAAGATGTCGATTGGAGTCAAGATGTTGATAGTGGATCGGAGTTTGTTACCCCATCTGACTCAGAAGACTCTAACAATGAGCACTTTGATGATGTCTTCGGCAAAGAAGATGAGAACGGGAATGTTCGATCAGCACACACCTGAACTGCAGGGAAGCAACGCCAGAAGCCAAGGACCAAGTCAAACCATCCTCACATTCCCAACATCGAAGCAGAACTTGCCAATCTTCAGGCCCAGGAAGGCATCCAGGATGATCAGCTATGCGATGATAACAATTCAACTGCCAATATCCTCCCTAACATCTTGACTCTCAAAGATGGTCCATTGTCGCTGGACCAACGGAAGATGTGTGAACTGATTTGGGGCCAATTCATGAAGGCTGTGGATTTTCTGGCGCAAAAATGGCAAGTCAAGCCCAGTAGGATTCTTGCCGAGGCAGGCCATGTGGCGTCGGTCCCACCCTCTCGAACTGAAAATCTATGGAATGCATTCTTGAGTTCTGAAAAGGATAATCGGCCTACAGATGGTACAAATCTCCTATTCACGCTAAGTAGTGGCTAATATATGAGTTTGACAGAGCCGTTGAAAGCTTGGAATGCACAAATGAAAGTTAAATATGCAACACTATTTGAAGGTCTAAACAAGAACAAGGCTGTGGCCAAAAAGACAGTCTCCTAAAAGGTCTACAGGAGAAGAGAGGTATTTGAGACTTTGAACAAGCAGAAGAAGGCTGGCGGGGAGCGATAATGGCTCGAAATGCAAATTCGATAAAAAAACAGGCATGTAGACCTGTCATAGATGCCTTAACCATATGGGCTCCATCACTGATACAGTATGTAGGCCTTACATTTGGATGCATTCTCGAACATCACAATGATTACATTTCTTATCAATCGAGACTTTCAAGATGGATATGCCACCGCACAGAACTGCATGATTACCAGATCGCCTGAGATTATGCAAGCACTCGACCCATTCAAGGCTAATATTCTTAAGACACTCCACAATGCTGTACGGACCACAAAGTACGTCCCGTTCTCTTTAGTCGACTGGTTATGGTGCAAATTGAGGTCAATCCAGTACTCTGAAAACAATGAACTCTGGGGAAATTGAACCCAAGCAACTAGTTGAAGAGAAGAAACACAAGGCATTGATGAACCGAGACACTGCTCATGCTGCTCTGTCAGCGTTTATGAAACCAATTCTAGGTATTTAATGATTCCTTTTGTTGCGAGTCGCAATGATTATAGCAATTTCTTCAGAACCCCATGGCATCGGCATCCTGAATTCCCGGGATGGCGCCAAATGGGCATTTCCTATGAAGCAGCTAGGTCTTAAACTTTGCGCGAAGGAGCTGACCTTGGTGGGCTGGCCTGATGACCTGCAAGTTCCAACTCCAAATCAATCTGAGTACTCAAAGGATGAGTTGGTGCCATTCATCAATAATTGTGCATTCAGCTCGACATGCCACCTCCACGTTCACAAATGGAATTCCAGCGAGTGTTTCGTATCTACCTCTGATCCATTGATTTGTCTGAAATAAGATTGCTAGTGGCCAAGGATCCTGATGATGTTGACCAATACCCACTCATCAAGAACAATAAAGGAGAGACTCTTCTGCGCGTCTGCGATATTCAACCATGGCTCCCCAAGAAATCTGGCACACATAAATGAGACAAGAAGGCGAAAACAAAGCTTCATTCTGATTCTGACTCGAATCCCTCTTGCAGTAATTCACCCTCAATGTCGCATTCGCAGAGGCAACAGCAAGCACGACGATCCCGGTCCCACTCCCGTTCGCACCAGCAGAACAATACTTTGTCCCATTGGCACTCTCGTTCACGCTCTCACTCTCGCACCCACTCTCATTCCTGCTCTCGTTCCTGCTCTTGCACCTGATATTGTTCTCATTCTCAACCTACTCTTCAACCTCAGTCTCAACCTCAAAGTGATCCAGGGCAACAGCCACGACCACGACCAAGAGGTGCCATAGTGGCACACAATGTCCAATCTGTAGCCTCTACCACCATGTCTTCCACCCAATCTGCCAAGCCATTATCATCTCACACTCTGTATTCGAAATCAAGAAATCCAGTCGGAGCAGGGAATTCACGTAGTGCAACCAAGCTGCTCCCTGCCTCAGTGCCGAATAGGACATGAGTTACCTCATCTTCAGGTGCAGGTAGTGGTACTGGGAACTCTGGTGCACTTGATTCAAAACTGTCGGTCTCAACAACAACAGCACGTTCATCTCTAATTGAAAAATCCACTTCGAGCCACCTGCGCAATATACAAGATTCTACTTATGGTTTACCCTCAATCTCAGAGGGTAGCGAGCCCGATTTTAGAGACCCTGATGTTGGGGATAATCACCTGCTGCCCGAGCCTCTTCATCGTGAAGATCTACACTATGGCCAGCGAAACCCGCCTCAACCTAAGTATTGATCAAGTCACTGCCTCTCACATATCGTACTTGTACTTATAGATATTTCCATCCCGCTCTAGCTCTACCACAATCGACAACTCTGATAACTCATCAAACGAAGAATGGATTGATGATCGAAGTTCGCCATCTTTCAAAGATGCTGCTCAAGGGGACTACTCTGAGGAAAATTATTATCTGATGGAGTTTGAAAACAAAACCTCATCATCTCCCAATAATACTGATGATGGCGATTCGCAATACTATGAGGATGAAGCAAGTGTCTCTCGCGACTGGGCCTCTGGACATACATCTCTCCGTGAGTCCCAAGAAGCATCTCGCTACAAGTCCCACAAGCCTTTGCACCGCGGGACTCACAAACCTTCACGCGATGAGTCTCGTGAACCCTCTCATCATGAGTCTCATGAACATCGCAAATTTCGTCATGAGTCTCACAAACCTCTTCGCAAACCACCTCCGAAACCTCCTCGCCGCGAGTCTCATGAACCTCCTCCTCACGAGTCTCACAAACTTCCTCCTCGCGAGTCTCACGAACCTCCTCCTCGCAAGTCTCACGAACCTCCTCCTCACGAGTCTCGTGAACTTCCTCCTTGTGAGTCTCATGAACTTCCTCCTCGCAAGTCTCGCGAACCTCCTCCTTGTGAGTCTCGCGAACTTCCTCCTCGCAAGTCTCACAAACCTCCTCCTTGCAAGTCTTGCGAACCTCCTCCTCGCGAGTCTCGCGAACCTCCTCACAAGTCTCGCGAATCTCCTAGCAAACTTCATTGTGGGTCCCATGAATCTCATGGAGTTTGTTGTGAGTCTCGCGAACCTCCTCGTGAAGTTCATCACGACTCTCGTGAACCTCTTTGGGAGCCTCGTGAACCTCCTCATCAGTCTCATGAACCTCCTCATGAAGCTCATCATGAGTCTCACCAGCCTCCTCATGAATTTCATCATGAGTCTCCTTATGAACTTCATCGCGACTCTCGCCAACCTCACGAACTTCCCCATGAGTCTCAATCTCATGAACCTCGTCGCGAGTCTTGCAAACCTCACGAACTTCATCGCAAGTTGTGAAGCTTGTGCACTTCATCATGAGTCTCATGAAGTCTGTCACCCACAGCACTACCTGCCTTCTGAATATTCCTTGCTTCAGCCCTTTCAAGAATTTTCTCCTTCCAAATGTGCATAGTTTTAGTTTTCTTAATTAGTTGATGGAAACTTAATCTCAATGGATTGATTGTATTTCCTTCGCCCTCCCACCTTTTCCATAAGCACTTAAACTGTACATACTTTATTTACTTACATGCTGATGCTCAACTGAGTCAAGTCAAGTCAAGTCAAGTCAAGTCGAGTCAAGTCAAGTTGAGTCAAGTTGAGTCAAGCCAAGTTGAGTTGAGTCAAGTTGAGTCGAATCAAGTCAAGTTGCAGAGTCGCCAACTACAACAGATGAGAAAGATTTTCATGACTTCGAGTCGTGGACACTAGGCGGACCAACCCCTATCTGAGGATCCCATGGCCTAATTCAGGTGTCCCACAGCCTAACCCTGGGTGTCCCAAGGCCAACTTTGGGCGTCCCCAGACCAAGAATTCCAGAGTTTGAGCTGAGTCGCGGAAACACTAGTTTGTCAGTGCCATATTCCATCTGACCTCGAACTTGGAGAGCTATCTAAACCCGACTTTGTTCCAATACAACAGAATGCGACATTGATTTTATTATCTGTCAAATCCAGACACAACACAAGACTCTATTCGGATTCATATGTATTTACAGAGTCATCAGAGCAGATGTCACGTTGACTGCATTCTTCATCGTTGTCTATTTTCCTGAGCACCTCAGAGGTGACTGCTAGAATTTCACGTTGTTCGATGCAATCTTCACCATCTGAATCAAGCTTGTGTGTCAAACCTTTGGGAAAGGGTGTAGACAGAGCGTGGACACGTGTGACATCTGCATGTATGCTATTTGAGGCGAAAGGCATGATAGATCGTAGGTTGGAAGGGTAGGGTAGTCGAGAGAGAGAATGATCCCACAATTCTCCAAGGTTGTTGAGATCTGTGAATTTGTGTAGAAGGTGAAAGCGAAGGGCAGAATCAGTTCCTGTAAGTGATTATAAGAATTCAAGTCAACATGTGTCATTGGAGTGCATACCGGCCTCATGGATCGCCGTCTGAATAGCATCATGTTCCTCCGCATACCAGACATGCATGTTTGCCACCTCATGCTTGATGATGTCGAGTTCGGCATGGCAACCCTTCCAGTCTAGATATGCGATAATTGCCACCCACATGTTTTCATCTGCCAACCATTGTGGTGGTGCACGATTGTCACCTAGTCCAGCCTCAAGGATATGCAAACCCTTCCAGATAGCACCATCAACATCAAGAGAGAACAATCCCTTTCGGTCGAGCTTTTCTGGATGGATCGCGCCTCGAGGGGCATCATCCCAAGCGTCTAGCATATGTTCAATTTCTTTATTGAGTTGGTCGAGGCAGCGTACGATGGCAGGTTGTCACTTCTTGTCCGCTTTCGCCTCATGAATTCAGGCTTTGTGATCTATTGGTGGTTCTTGGTATCAGATCAAGTTGATGGGCCTGAACCATCGTACGCACCGAGGATATGGCTGTGGTAATCTTCAATGTGTTGAGTAATCATAAATTTACGACCGATTAAAGCAGCCACAAGGCGCTGGTAGTGAGCATGAGCACGAACGAGTGCATCGTACCATTGCAAAGACTTGATCTTTTCGAGATTGCCTCGCGTCATCTTACCATGAAGTAACAAATCATATTCTTTTTTCGCAAGCTGTGATTCAACCCATTCTAATGACGATCGCAGTTGATCTAAGTGATCAAGTAATTCGACGCAGTCAGGGGATGAGGGATCATGCAGAAGTATAGACGCTTGTTGACTTGAAGTAAGCATAATCTGTCATCGGAGAGTGGTATGAGTCTGTAGGAGGTTGAGTATAGATTCGATTGTCCTCATCCCTGCATCCTTTTCAGGGACTAAGTTGCCTGATGTCAGTAAATTTATCTGGAGAAACAGATTTAACACACGAGGTGGCTCAGCCTGCTGTGTGGACAACTGCTTGGCCCATGCAGTTTGGATCTCGTCAATTGGAATCCCTAGTCTGTCCAGAGCACCCTCCGCTTCATCTAATTTAGCAACCACGTCATCAAAGTGCTGTTTCTGACGGCTTGCAAGCTTGCGCAGGTTTTGTCCATCGATATACGCTTGTTTGGTATTTATCATGAACAATCGGCAATAGAACTGTATGGTCATAGAAGACTTAGTATTCAGTATTGTAAAGGAGTGGGAGACTTACACCTGAAATACGACACATTGGAATGACACCGTTTAGTAAATTCCACTCTCTCTCGCATCCTTCACCATCAGTGTGACTGAACTTGGGATTTTTGTATGGGTGGTATGACAATTGGCACAGCCATTGAGGACCATACGAGTGAAAAACGGGCGTGGAAAATTTGAGACATGGCAGACAATGGGGCAACAGTTGCCACTGAGGGCTGATAGTCAATATGATGGTATAGGTTGATTGGAGTGAATCCCACATACCTGTTCCATTTCTCGATGCAAAGCGCATATTACATTGTAAAAAAAACCAACGGTAAATGACTCAGGTAGCTCCCTAAGAAGCCGTTGCATCATAGCAAGCATAAAATATTGTTTTTCACCATTTGGACCCATGTTGATGAACCAAAGGACGCAGTCGTGTCGGCAAACCAAGACAATAAGGCCCTTGTCTGAGAATTCTTTCGTTATTTTGATGTGATAATCTTTATCCCCAAGGTATGAATCCTTGCAGCGATCAATGACATCATTAATGACTGCCATTCCCCTTTCTCGAACATTGGTAGAGCAATTCGGATTTGTAGACTTTCCCGCTGCCTTGGTCTCCGTGTAATATTTGCTCATAGCTGATGTCTCACTCATTGAGAGAAATAGATCGCATGGTGTCCTGAAGGCATAATCTTGCATTCCATGCCTATCATGTTGCCATTGTTGAGTGGCGCAACCATCACCGGCAACAAATACACTGGGTCTGAGGAAACAAAGGTCCAGATCTCATCATGGGAATTTATCGAGAATGAACAAGTACATACTGGCCATCCTTAGGATACTGTGTCCCCCCAAAACATGCTGGGCAGCAATATTGAAGGTAAATGCTGGGTTGAGTGTCGTTGGTCATTGGTTTGTGGTTTTCTGGATCCGTGTGATATGATCGCATGAAAGGATTGGCAGCTAGATCTTCTAATGTAGGTGTTGAATATGGGGGTAAGGGTGATAGAGGGGGGGCTGATAGATGCGAGGATAGAGAGGGGCCAGATGACAAGGGCACAGATGGTGATGGACAAGACGAGGGACAAGACGATGAGGGAGCAGATGGGAAGGGCACAGATCCAGATCCCAAAGAACCAGATGCCAAGGGGCTCGACAAGGGGTCTGACGACAAGGGGCTAGATGACGAGGGGCTGGATGACGAGGGGCTGGACGACAAGGGGGACTCACAAACCATGCTGTCCAGGGGCTGACTCGGGGGTGCACTCGCCTGTTTGCTCTTTTTCACTAAGACAATGGCATTGTTCACAACTTCCTCCATAGAACTAAGTAAGATGTCGTAATATTGAAGTGCTTTTCCAAAGCACTGTCGTAGTGTATCCTACGAAGGAGATATTAAGATAGAGTAAAGGTAGCCGGGTGATCTGTACCTCTCTGTCTAGAACATGCCCTCATTTGCACAAAAATATCTGCAGTGTGCTTGTCCACCCGTGGATGTTAGGCTGCTTGACTCTGAAGAGGGTTGATGTGAAGTCAAGGAGGTCGAGATCAACGGCTAACGTCGGATGAACTGGTGCTGATGGGAAAAGACCAAGTTCGAGGAGAAGCATCGCAGCAGGACGGCAGCTGCAGATGTTTGGAGTAATTTTGTTAATACCTGTATAGGAAGGAAGATGAGATAACGTTCATGCCACTGGAATGATCAGCCGCACGCACTTTGAGTTCGAATACACGTCACATGGAGTGTTCTTGGAGAACACCCTGCATTGCCGTTGCATGGTGGTAAACCAGCATCGAAAGACAATCCACTATCCCAGTTTGTTCCAGCAACCCATCTGGAAAAGGGGACAATAAGGTGGGGAATGAGCTCATTCCATCACTGTACCAACGCTCCACAAGATGCTGAGCCACACAACTTGGGCTGCTTTGCAGGTGTAGGGGCTTCGCTAATGAATAGATCATTCAACCCATCACTCTCCAATGTCGCAATAGGGTTCCAGCTGTGATTATCATCCTGCAACGATGTAGAATCAGGACAAGTGGAGACTCCATTATCACGATTTTCGGAAAGAACATCAGGGGCCAGGCCCACTGACGAGGCAACCTGGAGAGACGAACACAAATGTGGGGGAGTGTGCTTAGAACCAATCATCCTATACAGCCATGTCTCGCCTGAGTTGGCATCCTGATGTAGTCCGTGTTTTTCATGTAACCTGGGTTTCTTGGGCAATATAGGAGGTACATGAATGTCATGAGCCGGAATCGTATTGGGTGGGATTGCAGGGCTGGATGACGGTACTGTCATACCAATGGATGAGAAAAATGATGTTCCCATACCGACTTCTTCAAGGTCAGCTTGACAATTGATACCACTGGAACAATGTGGACGTTTGCGACTTGGGCATGGGTTTGGATGGGAGAGGAGTTCAGTAGAGAGGTGGGTGGCAATAAATCAGATGTATTGCCAAAAAAGTTCGGGATAATGAGTGGTTCAGATACAGCACCAGGGTTTTCGGCTTTCTTCCACAATCGTCATGGCTGCCGTGGTTTCCACAGTTTCGTTGCTGTCAGGGGAGCTGAGGAATTCGTGAATGAAGGATTTGAGACTACCTGGTGACATGCCTTGGGGATTGTTATGTGAACACAACGAAACTGCAGCTGCCTGGACCACACCCCCATGGGAAGTGACATGTGGTTTGAGGAGCCGCCAGAAGGTGGTAGCATTGATGAATTTAAGCTCGAGGGTGTGAGACGTGGAGGATATGATTTCCATCCCATCGACCTTGTACAAGCGATGTTGGTGGTGGACGCTGAACTGCAGGCTCCCATTCAAGAGAGTTCAAGTTTCCTATCTGTCGCCAGTGGCCTAGGCTGCGTTGGGATTGGCTTTTCATCGATAGATTGCGTAGGAGTTCTTATGCTCACGTGAATTGACAAGCCCGCTCCAACCATAAGGGCCCTTCAACCCCACCAGATTTCTCACTGATGGGACTGGTAGGAGGCAGTTGAAACGACCGACAGTATCGCTCATTCTGGAACGTCACACATAACTAGACTAACGAACGGAGTGACAAGCATAAGGCATAAGAGGATTTTAGATGAAGCAGAAGTGGTGCGAGTACATCGACGTTCCACGGATTTTGCCATCATTAGCAAATACAGCAAATCTCACTTGACAGCGTCGTCTGTAAGAAGGCTATAGAGAGTACCTATATCAGCCCGCATCTCAGACATATCTGTGTGAAGACTGGAAACTTCATTTCGAAACATGGCCATCTCCAGGCGAATGGCAACCAGCTCGGCTCTTATGTGCTCAAGCTTCAAAATTATCTATCATAAGAGAGATGGTGAGAAATAGTCTAGATGTGTAGAATGACGATTTGAACCTCAGATGTTTCTGGTATACCCTTTCCGGATTCGGTTGCAACAGGGTGGGAGGGAGACATTGAATCAAATTCAAACCTCACCACAGGCTTGGACGGCAATGAAGATTTGGAGGACAATCGTGTGTTTTTCATTTGCTGGGCTGTCCGCTTTGAGGGGGAATCTGTATGAGCAGATCCCATTAGTTTTTGACTATGAACAAAGTAATGATACTGTCCCACATACTGGAGGGTGAAGGTCCTGAGCGTTCAGAGCGTTTGGAGTGTTTGGAGTGTTTGGAGTGTTCAGAGCATTCAGAACGTGGCAAATGTCCTGAAGATTGTGAATGCGACATTTCCTGCTTGAAGCCGGACCCGTTACCCTCTGCACCATCGTCATTTGGCTCGGCTTCATCATCCTCAGCATCAGGGGGTTGCTCAGCCTAGTAAATAAAAGACATGAGTCCACTGCAAAGGGACCTGGGGGCTGCCAAAGGAGGACACACCCAAACTGAGAAGGGAAAAAATCAGACTCACGATGAATGAAGGAGAGCATGCATTCAACTTACAAAGAAAGCCACACTTGGAGCCACTACTGCATGTGTAGAAACATTTGTCTCAGTTAGGGCCTTCAGCGATCACGCAGATCCTTGCTATAACATCATAATTAGTTCAGTTTAGGAGAATAAACAGGGAAGGAGACGATACTTACCGAAAACAGAGCATTTGCACAGCGGCTTGTTGTTCCTGAACTCGACATTGCACTTGATTACCCACCTTCCCATGATTAGTTGGAGGTGAAGGTGAGAATTGGGGCATGGTATTTGCATCCATTGTAGAAGATGCTTTATCGCTCTGCAGAAATTACTAACACCACCAGATGTTGGCTAGGGTTATAGGGATTGGGAATGAAAAGGCATGGGAGGGGCTCAGGTTAGTCTCAATGGGTTGATTGGCTTACTAGGTATAGAAATGATATGGATATGATATGGATGACTCTGATATGACGTAATGTTTCTGACTCTAGCTGGATTACTTGTATCACGATTGTTGAATTGAAACTTAGAAGCTATTTCTGATTTTTAAACTTTTTATGGGCTTGAACCTATTATCATATGATTCAGGGCTTAGACGTCTAGCACACCTACACTGAGGGTCCTACAACTATCTACAACTTCTCGTTGTTGCTCTGAGTATGCCTTTCAGTTACTTGGCCACTTGAATTTCTCGTCTGTAACTACTTTATTTTGAGGGGAGTCTTATCTAAAAGCTACCTAAAAACTACAAAATTCGATTCCTTATATGTATTTTTGGATGTCTGTGTACTTTTCTGCGCCAAAGTCTGTGTGATGTTTGGAATGGCGCAGTTGTGGGATGTTTGGATGACTAAATCAGGCTGAGTCATATCTTTTGCTTAGTCATACAAATAGCTTTGTCATACTTTTTGAGTCCGGGTTTTTGATTACAAATCTTGGTTACATAAGCATATTTTTGACATGTAGAAAACTTTTTATTTTGTTTGTCGAATGGAGTTATTTCAACTGAGTTTCCTTGATATCTTTGGGCAGTAGCAAGATAAGGTTGTCCTAAACACTCCAACAGATCATTGATCGAGGTCTAAGGTCAGAGCGCATCCAAACTCGTGTTTTCAAATACTAGCCAGTTATTCCTCCCACACCGTACAAGCCCACAGGTAGAATATCTCAATGGGTATGACTGGAGGATGCAGAGCGATGAGAACTTACGCAGAGTTAGATATTTGTTAGCCCAAAATGACGATGGACACCTCATTCTCTGAATCAGTGTAGGATCCACAAAGTGAGGTCCTGGGACATGGGGGAAGCATAAGTGAGGGATTGGTAGCCCCAAGGAAGGGGATGGATGACCAAGTGAGGCTGTGGCCAAATTTGATTCCGCAGCCAGGCGGACCCACCCCTTCTGAGGATCCCACGGCCTAATTCCAGGGTCCCATGACCTAATCCAAGTGTCCCAAGGCCTAACTTGGGTGTCCCCAGGCCAACTTTGGGTGTCCCCAGACCAAGAACCCTGGAGCTTCTCGGGGGCGGTAGCCCCTGAACCCCTGGGTTTTCTGGAGGGGACCCAGGGCTGAAAAATCAGCCCTGGGGAGCCCTATTTTTCAAGCAAATAAATAGGTGAGTATTCCAAGTATACCATTATAAGTTGTACCTCTGTAGGTAGGATGTGCCTATAGGGTATTACATAGCTAACTAGGTACTTAAAGGTGTTTGCCTAAGGTGCTCCAGACCCCCTCTGCTTGCCCCCCTTGCTCGCGTTATCGAGCATCCTTTTCTTCATATCTTCCACCATCTCAATTACCATGACCATGCAGAATCTAGGCAATGCCCCCAGCTCAATGAGTGCTAACAGCAACTCTCTCTTGTCAATCTCCCAAGTTGCTCTGGGCCCTATCATGCTCCAAGTGCCCAAGCACAAGCGCACACATCTCTTCTTCATGGCTAAATCTAATGCTATCGAAAAGAATGAACTCAACATGCCTATACCTTCAGATGAGCAAATTGATGTGTTGTCAAAGAACTGTGAAGGCCTTGCTCAAGCTTGGCTTAATGCTGATGTGATACTGCCTCAAAACCCTGCGAATCAGAGTCAATCCTCTCCATACCCCCAGGATAAGGCTCCCAATCATGTCCAGACTGAAAGTGACAAGACCTCAAAGCCTTGGGCCTCTATTTCCTCTCTCAAAATCCTCAAAGTGACTACTTCTGGCATAGAGTTTGTCCCAACTGCCTTCTGTCAAGTGATTCACTCTGGAATCAACATTCCCCTCCCTGCCCTCACTTTCACTGCTCTTAACAGCTTTCGTCTGGGCAAAGTTGTTGAACTTGAAACAATCCACCACCCGCATAATCTCAAGAAACTCTCCATCCCGAAACTCAAGGAATTTTTTGCTATTGAGGACGCTATTTCCAAAACCGAGTGGGAAGAAGGCTGGCAAAACCTTATCCCAACTGTTGGTGCTGAACTAGGGAGCAAGCTCAGTGAAATGTTTCAAAAATGGCATGACCTCCTCCAGAATCATCACCTCTACCAGTCTGATAGTGATTTCCCAATTATCTGACATTTCAATATTGCTATGTGAATCCAGTTTTTCAACTCTGAAGGCAGAATCGTTCTTGGTGACTATCTCCTTGAACAGCTCCCTAAGTACGAGTGTGAAATTCACGATGAGCAACTCAAAACCTGGCAATGATCGTTTTCCTCTCAACCCTCCCTCCATACATCCTTTCCCCATGACAACCACTTTCCCATTTGCAATTGAGGTTTCCAATCCAGGGCACCCCAGTCCCCCTTTCCGACCAGCAGCCAAGACACAAACCCCACCTCGTGCTGCCTCATCTGCGGGAAAGAAGGCCACAAAGCCTTGTCATGCTCCACAAATCAAACCATCCTCGGAGAACCAATCAAATCTGCTTGGCGAAATGGAAAAATCATTGTGGCCACAAGTGGCGACCCTCTCTGCACCTTCTTTAACCTTAACCAATGTTCAAACCCTGATCACGAAAAAGGAAACTCACACAGGTGCTCAATCTGTACTCGCAAAGGACACTCTGCCAGGGCTTGCAACCGTCGACATTGAACTCCCAATCACCCCCCTTCTCATGCAAGAATTTCTCCGTCTCCTTAATGATTGCTTGCTCAACACAAAGTACCCAGCTCTTGTCAACAATATTCTCCATGGTTTCCCTATCGGTCCCATGCCAACCCTTCCCAACACCATAATGCCAAAAAATCATTATAAATCAGAAGAAGATGCCACTCTTGCTGAAAAATACTTTTATGATGAGGTCCAGCTCAGACATATGATAGGCCCAATCTCAATTCTTGAAGCCGAGTCACTGCTTGGAAGCTGTTTCCAAACCTCACCTATTGGAATAGTCCCTAAAGCTGGTTCTCCTGGTAAATTTCATATAATTCATGACCTCTCATTCAAAGGTGTGGCAGGCAAAGCTGTCAATGACTGGATTGATGCCGACATGCCTACACATTGGGCTGGTTTCACCGAGTTTGCTCAATTTGTAAGTCCCTTCCACCTCATTTTGCCCAGCATGGCATCCCCCATGTGTGTGCTGTGTTGTCACTCCAGGCCTGGTGTCTGAGGCTGCTTGCTGGGTGCAGCATGCTTGTTCCGGATCTGGTGTCTGAGGCCACTCACCGGGTGCAGTGTGCTTATCCAGACCTGGTGTCTGAGGATGTGAATGCACAGTTCCCTATGGCTCACAGTCATGCTACTTTTGCGACTCTCAAACCCACTGCTCATGTTGCATTCTTTCTACCCTCCAAAGGTTACCAATGCCCCATCTGGTACACAAGGTGCCCAGATAGACATCAAAGCCACATACCGTTGCATTCCCATGTTATTCCCACACCTCATCTTCCTTGTTGTAGCATGTCACCAAGAAGGTCTCGTCTACATTGACCACTGCCACCCTTTTGGACTTCGCTCATCTGGCAGGAATCTTGGCCAGGCCCTCAATGCCATGATGGATATAATCTGCTCCATCCTCCCACTAACCTTCTACAGAAAGTGGGTCAATGACATCATTCCCATCTGCTCCCCAACCTTGTCTGTCAATTCCCAGTATCAGTATGACCTTCTCTTCAAGGACATAATTCAAATCTTTCACACTCTTGGCTGGCCACTAATGACAGAAAAATCATGAGATTTCCATCACACTGTCTGATACATAGGCTTCAATTGGAATTTCAGTTCCAAATCCATGTCTTTGCCAGAGGAAAAGCACTTAAAATTCAAAGCTCGTGTTGAGGCCTGGATTGCCAACAGTTCATCTCATGGAGTTTCTGCTGTTGAGACTGAACATCTCCTCGGGAGTCTTAATCACATTTCCTGTATCCATGAAGTCGGCTGTTCCTTTCTGCCTTCTTCACAATGCTTTCTGGCCTCCTTCCGCTCTCAGAATCGCTTCGTCACCTGATTCCCTCCCAGAGAATCAATCGCAGATATGCAAACCTGGCTCAGCCTTCTCTCCATTCCTGATGCTGTCCGTGCACTCCATTCCAGAGCTACTGTCAACCCAGACATCTGGGTAGATGCCTCAACCGACTTCAGAATAGGTCTAGTTGTTGGCCGCAAGTGGCGAGCTTGGAAGCTGAAGGATGGCTGGAAAGCTGGAAGATGTGACATCGGCTGGGCTGAAAGTGCTGCTCTAGAACTTGCAATGCTTGAGATTGCATCTCATGGAATTCGCAATGCAAAAGTCATCATCTTCTCTGACAATCAGGGCTCAATAGGCCAGTTCTCCCAGGGTCATGGTCATAACCCCGACACAAATCTCTGCATTTGCCATTCTACAGAACTGATGATGCAACACTCTTTTGACATTCTACCAAAGTACATTCGCTCTGCAGACAATTGTGCTGATGCCCTGTCATGTGGATGGTGTCTTAGTGAAGATCTGAGACTTCCCCACCTATTCAAGACACCAAGCACACTTGCCTGTTACCTTTCCAATGTTTGAGTGGTTCACCAATGATTCTGCGCCAGCTCATGCTAGCACTGCTGTTCAGCAAGAAGATTTGCTGTTGTTGGCCAACCCCAACCTTCACTGCCTCTTCCCATGCCTTGCTGGGCTGCCAAAAGGATGTGCTCCTAGAAGAAATGGACCAAAAGTAACCCGCACCCTAACAGACCCCATGTAGAAGCACATGAAAGAATTTTTTACTGGGTTTCAGAACAATCACTAGCTCATCACAAGGCCCTTGCAGCCCAATACTCCAGAGATGCACTTGCTGATTATGATATTGCACTTCATTCTCTTTGGTCCCTGTCAGAGTAATGTCAGAGTTTGTCTGTTTCCCAGTTAATTCCGGATTTGTTTCTGGTTTGTTTCCGGTTTTGGTTCCAGCCTGTTTCTGATTTGTCCCCATCTCCATTTCATTTCCCCTTCATTTCCTCATTTCCTTTACTTCTGGTTCCCACACACTTACCCCTGGCCCTGTCCCTGTCCCCTCCACTTTCCTGTCCCCTGCCCACTCCCCCTCTTGTGCCTGCCCCCTGTAACCACCTCTCATTAAGTGATCAATCCCCATAGTATAGGAACTATGTATAAGTAGTCTGGGGCAAAATCCAGAGACTCAGCTTTGGTCTCTCAGGATTTCTGCTTCTACTCCAGACTACAGGTTAGCCTCACTGTACCTATTCCCTTAATGTTAATCTCAGGATTTCTGCTTCTACTCCAGACTACAGTCCAAGTACTTTCCAGTTGACTCCATGAGCTTAAGGACCGCTGTGCTGTGCTCATTTCCGCCTAGTCCCTTCTGGGCTGCTGGACTGCCTCTCTGTCCCATCCTTGTTATCTTGTTCTTGCCCGGATTCTCCCAGACTTAGCCGGACTTACACCGGACTTAGTCAGAGTTATCTGTGTTTATATTTGTTTGGTGCTCTCATCGCAGCGTGGCCCTGACAGTCCCACGGGACCCTAGGAGGCTATGGTTCTGCTCTTGCTGACTGGATTTCCTGGTGTGATCTAATGAAAATTCCCGAGACTTCTCACCTCCCTATCTCCAAGATCAACTTACATATGTACCTGGCCAAAATGGTCGGAGAACAAGGCGCCTCCAAAGCAAAAACCACTATGAGCAGACTCACTGCCTGGCACATCATGCAGGATGTTCCCTGGCATGGAGATGATAAACTTGCATTCGACTTCAGAAAAGCTATCGCCTCCAAAGCCCCTGCCTCTAAAACCTGTGCTGCCCACCCTCCAATAACTCCCAACCACCTCAAAGCCCTTTGTAAACACCTAAATCTCTGTTCCAACCCTTTTGACATCTCTACTTTCACCATAGCCTGCTGCACATTCTGGGCATCAACTGCCTCAGAGAACTTGTTGTCCCTTCACTCTCAGATAAAGAGCCAGACCACCCATTGTAAGCGGGAATTTGAAGTCGACTCCAGCTACAGTCCACGATATGAGATCAAGAATGAAGAGAAGGGATCACGGGATCAATCCGGGTGTTTAGGTCCTTGAGAAAGAGTGGTCTTTGGATGGGAGAAATGTACTGCTCTGATAGAGACTATCTAAACAGTGAATGAAGGGATCAAATCACACACTAAGTCCTCCTCTTGAGAACCTATCAAAAGTGTGATAAGTAGTGATTGTGTTGTAGAGTTTACCCTTGGACCAGTGGCAGTTTGTTAAGCCTTCAAAACTGGGGGTGAGGGGAAAGACAATGGAAATTCGCATCTCCTGCACTTTATATACATCACAGAAAAATGCTATGGTAACTGGCAGAAAGGTGGAATTAAGGCGAAAATGATGAAAAGGAAATCAAGTCAAAATATTTCAAACTGAAGGAGATATTCAATTAACAAGTCAGAACAGGGGAATATGGCTTAACCAAGGTATTCCTCCTCTCCTACTGAACAGAATCCCTTGGGGAAAGGTGGAACTGGTCGCCCTAGACGTACCCTCCATCGGACATAGGGTGCCGGAACCATAATTGCCTTTAATAATCAGAAAAGCGGAGGTAAAAGTGAAATGAGACATGGGGAGACTAAGTCACAGAAAGCCGAGTTTTAATTCACTCGTTTTTCCCTTCGTACCATTCGATGCGGATTTTCAGCGTCTTTCCAGGGGTGGTTGTTACTAACGAATTGGATCAAAACTGGTGGAGATATGTGCAAAATACTGAAGGATAGTGTGGAGCATGAGGTAAAATTGACCTGGAGGATGCAGTTCGTATCCGATACACGCATGTGTGGTACCGTTGGATAGGCATTGATTGTAGCTTTCTGGGTGCTATCTTGCTGAGTCGATCCGATCAAAAATGAGGGAGATATTTGTGAAATACACCTTGAGAGTATGGGAATAGCCCTATTTAGCATGTGACTAATCTGCAAGCTGGATCCAAATGATTAGGCAATCTTGATTATATAATTGGGACTCATATATCGCCCTTGAGGCAATGGCACAGAAGACTGGATTGAGCATCAATGAAGAGGGCAAGTTGAATTGCCAAAGCCACAATTGGCTGGACTTGAGGTAAATACAAAATCAGGTGGTCTGTTGAAGACCTGGAGGTGGACAAATAATTGCCTTGTATACAAAGTGGAGGAGAAGCGAGTAGGCCATGGTTTTGAAAGAGGGGAATCCGTGCTATTTAATAATAAAAGGAATGACGGGAAATGGAGGAGGCAGAATTGAACATATTGGATTTGTTTGAGGAGGTAGTTGGGCGGTGATACAAATTCTATGTGGTAGGGATTTATCCCTCCAACAGCGTGAGCTGTGCCTGCACCCTCCAATTCAAAGATAACCCCGACAGATCTTCGACTGCCAGCCTTCACATTCCATGGACCAAATCCACCCGCTCAATTGGTGCCAATCTCCTTTTATCCAGTTGGGATGATCTGTCAGACTCTTGCCCAATCAAAGCTCTTTGCTGGCATCTCAAATTTTCCTCAGAACTGCCAAGTCTGCTAAATTATTCACTTATTCCACTCCCTCATCCCCATCTGGCTGGACCACTATGACCAAGACCGCGTTCATGAATTGCTGTAAATATGTATGGAAACTCAAAAACCTAGGCAACTGTAGCAGTCACAGTTTCCGCATTGGGGGCACTACAGAACTGCTGAAACAAGGTGTATCTCATGAATGGGTTAAAGTTCAAGGCTGATGGGCATCGGATGCTTGGTCCAGGTATATTCACTCCACACCAGAGCTTCCTCATTTAGAAATGGCACATGTCCAAAGAAGTGCCTCCACTGTTCTATCGTAACTTGCAAAGTTAATACTCTGACTCTTGAGCGCAGCCTCCAGCCGCATTAGGGGGAGATAGCCGGGCACAAGAGAAACCCTCACACCATGGCTATGGCGGCCTTCAGCTGCTAATGGGTTGCATAGCCATGCTCCTTAGATTCTCTCGCACTCCAAGTTCCAAAGAAAGTCTATCATTACTGAGAACGAAGTGCTGAACATTAGTGAGGCTTGACATTCTGGTGCTTATGTAACTCAGACCTTCTTCAGCATTCTCCACCCACACTAAGGAAGTAGAACATTGAGCAAGATCAAGGATTTATCTGCAAGGCAAGCTAAGCTAAGCTAAGCATAGCTTAGCGTGTTAAATCCTTGATCTTATTCCTCCAAAAGATCTCCTTTCTATAGACCGACACATTATTTTGTGATAGACAATGTCCTGTATTAAAAGTGGAAGTGGGCGCCACCATGGACTGATTGCGGGACAGACACAGTGCATGACAGCGCAACCGTATCAGGAGTGTCCTTTTCAGTGACGGACGCAGTAATAGTGCTAAATCGGCGAGAGAAAGAGGATGGAAGAAATGAATGAGAGACACTCGAGAGTCACGAGGGAAGCCTTCGTTGGGTGGGGCGATAATGTTCGAGTCAAAGACTTCAGAGCGCCTAGGCCAGAAAAGCATTTGGTGTTCGGTACGTGACGTACTGGAATGGAGATGCCTGCCACAGAACACGGACTGTACAAATAGGGCCACTACTGGTAGGAGCCACTCCTCCGGCTGAGTTCCTGGGGACTCTGTCCTTCGTGGTCAACGAGGGAGCTCAACCAATATGTGTGGCAGTGCGAAAATTAGATCCCTTCACGTGGTTGTGAGGGCGTCAAAGACTCGACTCACTCATGTGCCATCTGGGGCAACGAGAAAGCCGACACCTTGGCGAAAAGCGGTTCACTCCTCCCTTCCGTATACCCATTCTCAGCATCTAACGCTTATGTTGGCAACTTGAACAACGAACGCCTGCTCAAAGACTGGCAACTACGATGGGCGAACGATCCCCCACAAAACCGGTCCACAGAGTACTCTATTTGCAACGTCAACCCCCCGCTTCTGCGTCTCAGCAAACTATTCAAATCACTCTCACGAAAATCATTCAAAATCGTTCAGCCGACTAGTCCAATGCCGTACGGGACACGCCTTCATGGGCCAATACTATAAACGATTCGTACCAGACGAAAGCGCGACGTGCTGCTGCGGGGAACACCTCGAAACACGAACCCACATCCTCCAAGACTGTCCCCTGTGCGACGACTGGAGACCCCTACTCCTGGACTCGGAAGGCATAATCTGACCTCTTCAGAACCGACACAGGATGTGAACGCACTATTAAGTTCATTGACCTCAGTGGAGCGTACGAGAAAAAGTCGACCGAATAACGATTCCCTGAGACGCAAGACTATGCGCCGACGAAGGCTGCTTCCAATCTCGGTTGCGGTCCCGTCGACGGGAGTGAGGCGGACACCATGTAAATGAGGACTTCGTTTGGTATTGGGTGCGGTATCTCAGGTCAAAGGGTCTGGAGGCCTGCGGTCATGGACGTCTTCTCTGTTTTCATTTTCTCTCAGCCCCTCGGGTGCAGCCGATAGTTGCAGGCTAAATATCGAGATATTCATCATCATTCACCACTCATGTGCCAGAATAAGGTCCAGGACCTCGAAGAGAACAGTCAGTGATGTTCCAGACGAAGACTCCCAAATCTTTCACTCGCACTTAAAAGTTTCCGTCCAGGTGAAGTCCTATTCCGCATTATGGATTTGGAACACACGGGCTTGAACGACCTTTCGTACCGAGTCCCCAGTGTCAACATCATCGGCTTTATTCGCTAATATGCGTTTCATTCGGTTGCTGAGACTTGTCTTGGCGTGCACTAATTATTTGGAGCTGAGCGGGCGCTCAAAGAATTTGAATACACTATGTGCTGAATGGGGTAGGTCGACTTCCCTCACACCGCCTCGCATCGCCTTGCACCGCCTCGCACTGTCTTGCATCGCCTCGCAATCCCCTCCCTCCCTCTCTCAAGCGCACTACATCCCATGCCCTCCAGGAGATTCTTTTCACCCAGAAGACGTAGCGTCCAGTTATCGTTACCCCCATCCAGTGATTCCTCTCCTAACGGAGCATCCACCTCCACCGTTCAACGTACTATCGCAACTGTGCCTCAACCAGTATACCCAGATTACCTCAACGACACCACCGGCCGAGGATGGGATGCCACTCTCGTTATATCTTCCATGATCCGTGATATCCGACTTCTCCCGCCCGCGCTTTCTGGTCCACTCGCCCAAGTTTTCGATATCGTATCGGAGGTGATCGAGGCGGTTAAAACCATGCGGGACGGGAGAGATAGATGCACACAGCTCATGGTTCGGGTCACAAGGTTTCTCGAGACCTTGGTGGATGCGTTGAAGGGGAAGAACATCGATGATATGAGAATCGCCTCAAGTTTAGATATTTTAACACGGTAAGCATTCCAATTGCCATGTACAATCTCTACAGTGAAATATATCTCTTGCGGTATAGTAACTTGATGGCAATCCACACTGACGCAACACGATGGTCCGATTTGAATGTTGTGGAGCGGTATCTCCAGCGGGATAAAATCATGAATGCGATATCGATCCATGGAGAGAATCTGACAGATTGTTTGCACACATTCCAAGTGAGTGTGTTTTCAATACACGCATTCTCACTTCATGCCAGCGAGCTGACGTTGTCGTAAAGATCGTGACATTGATGACAGTATCCAGCGCTCCAGAAAGAATAGAGAGGATCGCGTCTCCCGGCCCAGCTGTCTCTGCAAGACCGCTGGCAGCGTCTGAAAATACTCTCGTGAGTGATTTGTGGCGGGCGACAGCTGTTGTATTGGATGATAACAGAACCCATTTTTAGGGATCGATTTTTGCGGCTGGACTGCAGGACTTCTTCGAACGTCCAGCGGGTCATGCAGTGTTTGAGCAGATCGGAGTGGCTATGCAAGGACAACTGGAGGAGATGGGATTACGACCAACGTTGACACCAGTGGGCTCAAGGTAATTGCCATTCTTGGTTCAATATATCAATCAGATATTGATGAAGACAAAACAGACATGCGGGGATGACTGGACTACGAGCTAGCTACGACGGTCATGTTTCATATCTCTCAAGCCAGATCTGGGAGCTTATGGTGCAAGTCCGCCGTGTCTTGCCGCATATTTCGGTCCGCACGGATATTGAAGCGCAAGTTGTGGGATGGAAAACTGACCAGCAGCGGACTGGGACCCGACACGTCAACTTCGTGAAACAGTTATGGCGACATTGCAGCTCCTGAATGAGCTGCATGATGCCAGGGAGGTCGAATTCGATTGGGCTCTGCTGGCGGGACAACTGAGCGATCTGTCAGGGAATTTGAACGATCTGGGTCTTTGGGACGAGGCCTTTGAGGTACTGGATGCGTAGTGGTACTATACCGCGCTGGAGGGGACAAATCATATCTTGCTGTCGCTCTTGTTGGCCCCTCGATTCGTCTTTCGAAATTGGGCCGTCATGAAGCGGCCCTCAGGGCAAGTGAGCCTTCAGCATTCGTCATCCACTAGCCGCAGATCAACCCAGGTATTCCGTCCACATCTCGCTCATTCTCTTAGCAACCTCTCCGTTGATCTTTCAAAATGTGGCCGGGATGAAGAGGCCCTCAAGGCAAATGAGGAGGCCTTGAGCATTTGTCGCTCATTAGCTGCAGATCAACCTGGAGTATTCCTCCCAGATCTTGCTCGCTCTCTTCGCAACGTCTCCAATTGTCTTTCGAAATTTGGCCGCGATGAAGAGGCCCTCAAGGCAAATGAGGAGGCCTTGAGCATTTGGCGCTCACTAGCCACAGATCGACCCCAAGTATTCCACCCAGATCTTGCACATTCTCTTACCAACCTCTCTGTTGATCTTTCCAAATTTGGCCGGGATGAAGAGGCCCTCAAGGCAAATGAGGAGGCCTTGGGCATTTGGCGCTCTCTAGCTGCAGATCGCCCCAAAGTATTCCGCCCAGATCTTGCTTGTTCTCTTAATAATCTTTCCAATCGTCTTTCGAAACTTGGCCGGATGAAGAGGCCCTCAAGGCAAATGAGGAGGCCTTGAGCATTTGGCGCTCACTAGCCACAGATCAACCCGAAGTATTCCGCCCAGATCTTGCTCGCTCTCTTACCAACCTCTCTATTTATCTTTCCAAATTTGGCCGCGACGAAGAGGCACTCAAGGCAAATGAGGAGGCCTCGAACATTTGGCGCTCACTAGCCATAGATCGACCCGAAGTATTCCTCCCAGATCTTGCTCGCTCTCTTAGCAACCTCTCCAATTGTCTTTCGAAATTTGGCCACCATGAAGAGGCCCTCAAGGCAAATGAGGAGGCCTCAAGCATTTTTCGCTTGCTAGCTGCAGATTGCCCCAAAGTATTCCTCCCAAATCTCGCTCATTCTCTTAACAAACTCTCCATTCATCTTTCCAAATTTGGCCGTGATGAAGAGGCTCTCAAGGCAAATGAGGAGGCCTTGGGCATTTGGCGCTCACTAGCCACAGATCAACCCGAAGTATTCCGCCCATATCTCGCTCATTCTCTTAATGACCTCTCCATTGCTCTGTCAAAATTTGGCCGTGATGAAGAGGCACTCAAGGCAAATGAGGAGGCCTTGGGCATCTATCGCTTGCTAGCTGCAGATCAACCCAAAGTATTCCGCCCAGATCTTGCTCGTTCTCTTAACCACCTCTCCATTGATCTTTCGGAATTTGGCCGCGATGAAGAGGCGCTCAAGGCAAATGAGGAGGCCTTGGGCATCTATCGCTTGCTAGCTGCAGATCAACCCAAAGTATTCCGCCCAAAAGAGAGATACTTCTGCACTGCTTGTATCGCTCCGTCTTAAGATTGTTGAAGCTCTTCCTCATGCCCAAGCTCTTCGCAGCCTGTGTCGTCTCATCTCTAATAAGCCTTGTACGTTGCCTTTCAACCGGCGGCTCCGATCCACGGCACAATTTGCAGCGGGTGGAGTGATGGAAGTCAGGAGGTGCCTCACATCTCTCTGCAGCTTGGTTGGCATGGACGCCCATATAGTGAACGACGAGAAGGCGATGGCTACCGTAAGTGTCGGCATTCCC
>MU129008.1:0-101868 GCA_014904985.1 Hydnum rufescens UP504 | reverse complement strand
CCCGATCTTGCTCATTCTCTTACCACCTTCCTTTCGGTCTTTCGGAATTTGGCGCAATGAGAGGCCCTCAAGGCAAATGAGGAGCCTTGAGCATCTATCGCTTGCTAGCTGCAGATCAACCTGGAGTATTCCACCGGATCTTGCTCATTCTCTTAACAACCTCTCTTTCGGAATTTGGCCGCGATGAAGAGGCTCTCAAGGCAAATGAGGAGGCCTTGAGTATTTATCGCTCACTAGCCGCAGATCGCCCCGAAGTATCCACTAGATCTCGCTGATACTCTTAACGGACCACTGTGATTATCTTCTGAAATTTGGCCGCCATGAAGAGGCCCCTAAAGGCAACTCAGGAGGTCCTGGAAATTTGTCACTCACTACCACAGATGATCCAATGTATTCCTCCAAACCTTGCTTATTCTCTAAGACATCGGGCTGGCGCTGACTGAATTCAGCGCTTTTGCTCCCGGTGTAACTGTGCGTCACTGTCAGACTCCTTGACTGGGTCATAGCTGGTTGATTTTGGCACCCTTGGAGAAACTATCGGTGTGGCATTATTGCCATCGGATCATCTTCCCTCGCAATCGCGCGATCTAACCCCTGTAGCCCGCAATTTGGATCCCTTACGCATCCATTGGCGAACACCCGAGAATGAGTACGTACCCTCAATGCCGCAAAAATCGAGCGAATGGTCACGAAACTCTTCCTTGTCAGTCCTGAAGGACATGCTGATGGTGTCAATGTGGTGATGAGGAAAGCTTACAGCTTGGCTGTTGTTGCTCTCCCCGGCCGATCCTGCACAGTGGCAAGGGTTTCCTGAAGAAAAGCGATCCGTTTTTCACGAATAATAAAGCAATCTAATGGGCCGAATATCGTCTGGACCCCGACAGAGCGAAATGAGTACCTCAGGCGTAAATCAATCGTTCCCAGAATCGCTGTCGGAAGCTGCATGGGCTCGCGGAATGAGGGAATATTCGAGCATTCAGGCAGAGCTTGAGGACGCAGACTGCCACGAAGCAGCAGATACTCCTTAGACGGTCGAGAATCATCAGGCGGACGCGAAGTCATACCCTAGGCCAGCAAAACACCAGTGATGATAGAGCCAACATTCAAGGGCGACTTAGTGAATCTACGGAAAGTTGATGCACATAATACTTTGAACTCTTGAGGGGAAAGGCAAGCTTAAGGAACCCCGAGGTGACACGGGAACATAAAATCCCATTTGTGTTGTCCACTGCTTAGAGTGGTATTTTGAGTAAGAGAGGGAGTAAAGCGTCGAGTCGTACGAGCCCGAATGGCATTTCAAAAGCTTTAAATTGTTATCACCAAGCGGCCCAGGATGCAAAGAAGCTTAAGGAATATTTTACATAGCTGGGGAAGAGCTAGCTGGCCACCAAAACCAGTGATGCACGGCAGCGATACGGATGCGTCCGATTCCGGCGGCGACCCACATTTTTGCTCCCGGTATAAACGAGCTGGGCAAAAGTATGGTGCGCTACTTTCACACTCCTTGGACTAGGTATTAGCTGGTTGATTTTCAATCCCCTGTAGAAAATATCTGTGTTGCATCATGTCCCATCAGATCATCTTCCCTCGTGATCTGGCGATCCCACACCTGTAGCGCGCCACTTGGACCCCTTGTGCACCCATTCGCGAAAGCTCGAGAGCGGGTACGTACCCTCAATGCCGTAAAAATTGAGCAAATGTTCACGAGACCCTTCCTTGCCAGTCTTGAAGGACATGTTGATGGTGTCAATGCGGTGGTGAGGAAACCGCATAGCCTAGCTGTTGTTGCTACTGCAAGCGCAGATGGAGGTATCTTTTCGTCTCTTGGCCAAATTGGTGTTCCAATTGCCATTAATTCAAGTCTTCTGTCTTGTCTTCCCCAGAGATAATTATCCATGACCTTCCGCAGCGTAAACATCTATTACGACTCCCCACGGCACACAAACGCAGCGTGACAGGGGTGTGCTTTGCGGACTCGGACCGGTTGCTTAGCTGTGGTGTGGACCAAACCGTCAAAATGTGGGATGTCAGGACGTCTTTGGACCAGGATGGCAGCGGTGATTTTGGTGAAGATAGTCTGCCGCAGATGGTTCGTCCATGCATTCGGATTGTGAATTTACTGATTCGAAACTGTGTCATCCTTAGAGGAAACCACTTACAGTTTTTCAAGCGGAAACTGCCTTCAAGTATGGAAGCTCTCCTATAGTCACAATAATCTTGTCATTAACGCTTCACACCTTCAGTGCGATCGATCATCATCGAGCAAATCCGTTATTCGCCACGGCTTCCAATTGCGTACATATATGGGACGAAACGAAGTATGTTTCTGGTCCCACTATTTTCTGCGTTGGCGCTGAAATCTTACTTGGGATAGATCTTCCCCCATCATGAACCTTAATTTCCCGACATCGACGGAAACGATAACTGCTCTCAAGTTTAATCTCTCTGAAACCTCTGTGTTAGCTTCTACTGGTTCAGATCGGATATTTACCCTCTATGACGTCAGAACAGGCAAAGCGAACGAAGTATATCTTTCTTCGAAGAAATCGCGTTCCTCACCCGTGACTGCATTATAAAGATGCGTGCAAACGCCCTGGCGTGGTCCCCGACCCTTCCTACGTCTATCCTCCTTTGCCTCCGAAGACCACAACCTTTACACATTCGATGTGCGGTCCCTTACGTCACCGACCCAAATATACAAGGGCCATGTAGCTGTTGGCGGAGTACTCGTATATATACTAGAACGACGGAACTCAGTCTCTGATAAAAGAACTGAGATTTGGATAAAGTACCTAGAACGACGGAACTACAGTGGGTTCAGGTAAGGTACTATACTATTGAAGAGAGAATAGAAAAAGGGCTAACCTCAGTCTCTGATAAAAGAACTGAGATTTGGATAAAGTACCTAGAACGACGGAACTACAGTGGGTTCAGGTAAGGTACTATACTATTGAAGAGAGAATAGAAAAAGGGCTAACCTCAGTCTCTGATAAAAGAACTGAGGGAGCGCGGAATGCTCATGTAGTAATATATAAGGAATCGGCAATGCCGGGTATCAAGAATAGTAGGCGGAAACAATAAACGAAATGGGCGATCAACACCGACAAAGTCATCGGGTCGTTATACCGTATCCGGCTGCCCTCCAACACACCCACTCAGCTGGATGCGGGGGCAGAGATCCCCATGGCCTCGCGAAACTTCTCGAGTTTGACTAGGGGAAGTCCCTTTGTGAGGACATCCGCAATCTGATCGTCTGTCGGGACGTATGCGAGATCGATTATGTTATCCGCGAGTTTCTCTCGGACGAAGTGGTGACGGACTTCGATATGTTTGGATCTGGCATGGAAGGTAGGGTTTCGAGCAATAGCGATTGCCGATTGGTTGTCGATCCGTAAGACAGTAGGTGTGGATATATCGCAGCCTATGTCGGCGAGTAGTTGACGCAACCACACGGCCTCGCGCGTACTTTGTGCAGCTGCCATGTACTCTCCTTCGGTGCTGGAGAGTGCCACAGTGGGTTGCTTCTTCGAGGCCCAACTGATAGCAGAGCCGTAAAGTAGGAAGACGTATCCAGTGACGGACTTGCGGTCTATGGGATCGGAGGCCCAGTCTGAGTCTACATACCCGATAAGTTCCTTTTCTTTGGTACTTCCGCTGAATACAAGCTGGTTGTCCTTTGTGGCCAGCAGGTAGTGATAAACTCGTTTAAGAGCCAGGAGGTGCGAAGATCCAGGAGTCGATGAGTGTTGACTTAGGGTGCACAGCGCAAAGGCGATATCCGGACGGGTTCCGACCATTGCGTACATAGCAGAGCCGAGCATTGACTGGTACTGAGAGATGTCGACAGTTGCCGACAGTTGTTTCTCGAGTTTGAGCCCAGCTGCCAGTGGAGAACTGACTGGCTTGGCATTCTCCATGCCGAAACGAGTAAGGATCGTAGATATATACTGACGTTGTGAGATAGAGAGGGATCGAGTGTTGCGATTGCGAATGATTTCCATTCCGAGGAACCAACGGGCAGTTCCGAGGTCCTTCATTTCGTACTCGCGACCAAGCTCTGCTTTTGTCTTCTCTACATCCTTTTTGTCGTTCGAGAATAGGAGCAAGTCGTCGACGTAGACAGCGACTATATTGATAATCCGGCCTCGATTCTTGATGAAGACCGAGTGATCAGCATCACTCCGCTTGTAGTCAAGTTTCAAGAAGATCTTGAGAATGCACTCGTACCACTCGCGCGGTGCCTGTCGAAGACCGTAGATGGTTTTCTTTAGACGAAAAACCATTCCATCTGGGATTGAGAGGCCAGGTGGTGCCTCCATGTAAATTTCCTCTTTGAGGATCCCGTTTAGGAATGCTGACTTAACATCCATCTGATCTATTTCGAGGTCGAGGTGTGCGGCATATGCGAGCAACGCCAAGAGTGATGATTTCTTTAGGGCCGGTGCAAAGGTTTCGTCAAAATCGACCCCAGGAACTTCTGAGTAGCCCTTTGCTACAAGCCGAGCTTTGTAGAGCACGATTTCGCCATCAGGACCGCGCTTCAACTTGAAGGTCCACCGTGAACCAACGACCCGGCGATCTGCTGGCCTTGTGGCTATGTCGAACGTTCCGAGACTCTTTAGGGCAGAGATCTCTCTATCGCAGGCTTGTTTCCACAGGTCCGCTTCTGGTCGCGACATTGCATCCTCGTAGGATGTCGGTTCATCTGGGTGAGTTACAATGTTGGCAGCATCACCCACTGAATCCAGGTGTCCGCCAGAACCAGATTTGGATTGCCTATTGTACGATGTGAGTTCGAACCGAGGATCCTCGTCTACACGAGTTGGTGCTCGAGTCTGGCGGCTGGAGCGACGTATGGGCATAGCATCTGAGGTGGCTTCTGTAGAGGCTTTGTCGCTGGGTAGAGCTGGAGTATTGGGCGAGGTGAGTGTTAGATTCGGATCGGAATTCTTCCTTGCATTCTCCCCCCCTGAATCTGCAGCTTCCTCGTCTTCACCGAGACCATCTGGGACCTCTATGGTCACATGGTCTCTCTCGCCCAGTTCCTCTTCGAAGTCCACATCGCGCGACTCCACAATTTTCCGGGATTCAACGTGATATAGTGTGAAGGCTTTCTTGTTTTCGGTGTATCCCAGGTAGATGCAAGGGCAGGATTTACTGCCAAACTTGCCCCGTAGATGTTCTGGTATGTGAACCCACGCCTTGCAGCCAAAAATACGGAGGAGAGCCACTGATGGCTTCTTCCCATGGTATACCTCATACGGGGTAGTGTCAGGAGGTAGGGCTCGTGTAGGAAGGCAGTTCTTGATTAGGGTCGCGTGCTTGATAGCGTATGTCCAAAAGGACTTCCCGAGTCGAGGCTCTGTATCCTCCAGCATGGAGGTGGCAGCATTGTTAAGCTGTTCGATTGAGACGTTCCGATACACCGTTCTCCTGGGGAGTATTGGTGTTCGTGTTCTCCCAGTGGACTCCTTTGTCCCTGAGGAACTTGAGGAACTCCAAGGAGACGTACTCGCCACTGCCATCATTGCGGAGTTGCTTTAGACGTTTGCCAGACTCGTTCTCTGCCCTTGCGAGCCATGCTTTGAAGTTGGTGAAGACTTCATTCTTGTGCTTCAAGAAGAAGACCCACGAGTAACGAGAATGGTCATCCGTTATAGTCATATAATACTGATGTCCTTCCCGGCTTTGGGTAGACATCGGACCACACACATCGGAGTAGACTCGTTCCAGCACCTCGGTTGCACGAGTTTGGGTCTTGGACGGGATGGGTTTTCGGGTCTGTTTCCCATGTAGACAAGCTGAGCAAATAGCATCAGTCTTTTCTTTCGTGTTGGGAACAAGTGACATCCCGTTGACCATGCCATTCTTGACCATTCGCAGGACGTAGTCGGTGTTTATGTGGCCGAGTCGGCGATGCCACGTATTAAGGCTTGCTTTCGAGGAGTTAGAGGCTTGGGCAACAGTGGCAATGGGGAGGTCATTGTCGCTAATGGTTGATATTTTTGCCTTTTCTGCATTCAGGATTGAGACCGCGAGTATATATAGACCATTGACCAGTTTGGCTTGGGCAATAACTCGACGGGTCATTTTATTTCGAATAGTGCAGTTGCTCCCCTCGAATTCGGTGACATGTCCGTCGTTGGCGAGTTTATGGACTGACAGTAGACTTCCGTTCAGGTCCGGGACGTATAGAACGTGCTGAAATAGACCGTTGACCTTTCGGGTTCCATCAATATCGAGTTGAACTCGAATCTGGCCTTCGCCGACTGCATCTATGTGATGATTGTCACCTAGCCACACTTTCCGTGCCGGCGATATTGGTTTGTATGTTTCGAACCAATTGAGGTGAGAGGACATATGAGCCTGAGGCCCCAGAGTCGACATCCATGTATTGTTACGTTCGTTATCCGCAAAGGCCTTGTAAGCATGGGAACTAATGTCGGCGATAAAGATCTCGAGGGTGTCGCTCTCATCTCTTGTGTCCGCGACTTTCGCCTTCTCATCCTTCGCCTTCTCGATTGTCTTTCCCTTGTCCTTCTCGGCACCACCTCCAGGTGCCCAGCACTTCTCCTTGGTGTGGCCCAGCTTCTTGCAATTAGAGCATGTCGGTCGGTGCCTTTTGGCTTGTTCGACTTGCCGGTTTTTCCAGGTGTGTGCTTTTAAAGCTTTGTCGCCAGTCTCGCGTCTCCGCTGTTCTTCGGCAAGGATAGTCCTGATAACTTCCTGGGAGTTGAGTCTATCGCCCGAGGTTGCAGAGATGACAGTTTGGAGAGTGGAATATGAGGATGGGAGGGATAGGATTATCGCGACCATGAACATTTTGTCATCTAATGGATGGCCAAGCGAGCTGAGTCTGCTCGCATAGGTGTGTAGCTCGTTTATTTGCATCTGGAGGTCTTGAGAGTCACTCATTTGACTTCAGAATACCTTAGTCGTGAGATAGGCAACACTCTGAAGACCTTTTCCGTCATAGCGTGACGAAAGGGCATCCCATATGGCTTTGACTCGATGAGGTCGATTACGCCAAGTAGGGGAACGTCCTCCAGGGTGAGCGTGACCTGAAGGCGAGCATCCCGGTCCTTTACTGTCCAGTTCTCCAATGCCTTAGCATCAGATCCATTTGGTTTCTGCTCCACTCCAGATATGTAGCCAGCGAGGCCGCGAGCTTCCAGAACCTGACTGATATGGAATTTCCACAAGGTGTAGTTGGAACCGTCGTTCAGGAGCTTTGGTATGTCGTAGAGCCGAGAGGATGGTTTGTCAGAGTTGGACATTGAGGACATTGTGAGTTCAAAGGACTGTGTATTGTTCTAGTAATTAGAGGACCAATGGGCCCATAACCTGTTGGCAGAGTACTCGTATATATACTAGAACGACGGAACTCAGTCTCTGATAAAAGAACTGAGATTTGGATAAAGTACCTAGAACGACGGAACTACAGTGGGTTCAGGTAAGGTACTATACTATTGAAGAGAGAATAGAAAAAGGGCTAACCTCAGTCTCTGATAAAAGAACTGAGGGAGCGCGGAATGCTCATGTAGTAATATATAAGGAATCGGCAATGCCGGGTATCAAGAATAGTAGGCGGAAACAATAAACGAAATGGGCGATCAACACCGACAAAGTCATTGGGTCGTTATACCATATCCGGCTGCCCTCCAACAGTAGCAGCAGTCATGAGCTGTGACTGGAGTCCAACTGGAACTGAATTCGTATCTGGGGGTTGGGATCGGACAATTCGGTTATGGAATGAAGGGGATGGAAGGGGCAGCGAGGCTTATCATATGAAGCGCATGCAGCAGTAAGACTCCCCAAATATTTGTGACTTTTCCTGATCTGTCCTGCTTTCACATCTAGTGTATTCTCAACGATATACACCGGCGAGGCGTGATTCGTTCTTTCAGGATCCGATGATGATAACTTGCGTCTCTGGAAGGCACATGCGTCAGAGAAACTCGGTATTATCGAGGTCGTGAACATGCCGCAAGAGAATATAGAACTAAACTGCGCGAGAAATGGAAATATGATCCCGAAGTCGGCAAGATCGAACGGTAAGTGTGACCCCACTGCAGGCCGTGTCTCGACTCAGCTTGTTCGTTTTAGATGCCTACACATGCCGAAATCGATTTATAACACAAGTAAACTTAAGCAGATGATGCTGGATGCGCAAATAGTGAAGGAAGAACGCCGGCGAAACATTCGAGGGCGGGAGAAACAAAACCCAAGGCGGAACGGCGCAAGGTCGTTGTGGCGGAGCAAACATGATTCCAGTTTCCTTTTTGGGGTGTCGTGGGGAAATTGTGTGGCCTCCAGGAGGAAATGTTATTAATTCTCCATGCGGACGCGATTTACTGTATGTGTGGATGCACACAGCTCTAAAACTGCATTATTCAACGCATGTGTTACGAGTCGTACTCGTAACCTCGATTACGTACTGAGAGTAACCAGATCCATCGTGCCATCACGTGACCTTGCCCTTTACCGCCATTGTGCCTTCCTTTCTTAGCACTTCCTATTATATACAACCCCTCCATTATTCAAATGCATCCCTTTATTCACAAGCCCTTTTGATCTCTAGAAGTATAAGTAGTTACTTGAGGTACACTCACTCTTTAGAAGATTGAGAATATATTGTCAACCGATTGAACTTTCCTCTCTGATCTCAGTTATTGCTTGCGACTCTCATCCTTAAGTCTTTGCATATTAACTCTCAAGAAGCCAGTCTTCCTTGTACGTACTCATCTCTGGTGACCTTACATAATCCTCACTTCGCGACTCTCTCATCAATCACCTTAGGGCCTGTTTGGATGCTCAAGAAACATTTCTAGACCCAGTTTCTGGGACTCGTTGCTGTAACTGTTTTTCAGAAGCAAACTTGCTGAGAAATGCTTTCAGGAAATGACTTGTCTCTATGTCACTTCTGTAATTCCAGCCCAATTCTTTGCTTACTTTCCTCCTTGGCTGGGTGAGATGCGGTCTATAACTGTGTCAAGCCATAAGTGAGGTCACCTGGCCAAATTCCAAAGTAGAAAAAAGGCTATTGTCATTGCTGCTGCCTCTGCTACTGTTAGTGCAGTTCTAGAATATGCCCAAGGTCACGTACTCCATGAGCCATACCACACCTCATCCCTGACTGGGGAGAAATGGTTGAGTGAGATGCTGGCACATGAAGCCCATCCTGAACAGATACATGACCAGCTCGGCATGCATAAGCACATTTTTTGATGGCTCATTCATAGTCTTCAATGACGGAGTGGGCTAGCTGCCTCAAAACATGTCTCGGTAGAGGAACAAGTTGCAATATTTCTTTATATTGCTGTGAGTGGTGGAGGTTTCCACATGGTCGGTGAATGTTTCCAGTGCAGTAATGACACACTATCAAAGTATGCCCCCCCTCCTACTCTTTCTGTTCCCTTGACTAGAATACTACACAGGTATTTCCATCACGTATTGGATGCCATTGTCACTCCAAACTTCTATAATTTCTATGTCTGTCAACCTACTGCACACACTCCGACCACCCCCCAGATTGCAAACAACCCAAAATTATCCCCCTTCTTTGATAATGCACTGGGGAGCCTAGATGGAACACATATAGCTGCCTATCCATCTGAAGAAGTCCACATAGTGTGTCGGAATCGGAAGGGTGGGGTGATGCAGAATGTTCTCACCTGCTGTACATTTGACCTCCAATTTACCTATGTGCTCAGTGGCTGGGAGGGCTCAGTATCTGATACTACACTATATGTGGATGCCCGTCGAACAGATTTCAACATTCCTGATGGGAAATTCTACCTTGCCAATGCAGGATTTTCCCTATCAAAAGAATGTATCACTCCATATCATGGTGTGTGGTATCACTTGCGCGAATTTGGCCAGTCTAATATTCGGTAAGTTGGGAATAGGCACTCTTAGAGGTGAAAGCTGATTTTCAACCAACCTATTTCAGGCCATGCGACAAATATGAATTATTCAATCTTCGTCATGCACAAGCTTGGAATGCAGTCGAGAGGATATTTGGCATCCTTAAATGCCGATTTATGATCCTTACACGACCTCCCAAGTTCTCATTTTCAACCCAAGCCCGCATCATACCTGCACTTTGTGCTATTCACAATTTCATCTGGATCCACAATGGCGATGAGATACATGACTTCCCAGATGAGCTTGGGGGCCTGGATTTGGGGGGTTTATGGGATGGAGAAACACAGTGACCATTGCTTACTCCAGCCGACCATCAGCAGGGTGTCCAGCTATGGGAGCAGATTGTGGATGCCATGTGGAATAGTTATCAGAATGAATTGCAATGACGGGGGAATTGTAATAATATATACAATGGATTCACCACTCCCTACAGACTCTCTTCTAAAAAGAAATCAATGCCAGTGGCCTCACCAAGTGTGATTCTGAGCCACTGCTTCAAAACCTCCCAATTTCCATCTGTGTATATCTCAGAAAATGTATCTGTGGCACTAACATCCTTCTGAAAAACAATACAAAGTTGAGCAAGGCCCTCAGAAGACAGGCTGAGGAATGTGTCCCGCATGGCTTGGCGGATAGCGCCTGATTTACAGTGTGGGGTTGAGGGAAGGTTAGGTGACACCAACTGGGCAAGATTATCGAGACTGTCCCTGACAGCATACAGGGCTGTGGTGCCCTTTGAGATGCAGTATAGAAGAAGGATTGGGAGCTCCAATGACTGTTAAATCAAACTCTGGTTCAGCCAGTGTGTAGATGGGAGACTGTATTTCTGTTTTTATTCAATGGGCTGGTTCGCTCTGATGGTTGATCACTCTCTAACAAGTTGTGTATGGTAATCAGTGGAGGATAAGATTGTGGTATGGACTAGCTATAGTCAATGATATATCGTGGGATGCTTGTGAAAGGCTTATACGTGTTGTATTGAACTGTTTACTGCTATTTGTGGGTACCTATTTGTGTCCTCCTGGTCAAAATGCGGATTCTAAAGAGGGTACTAGACTAGTTTAAGCTTGATTCAGTGTGTCAATGTGTTTCTTTCTTCTTCTGATTTGACTTTTGTTATTACTCACCTTTCCTTGGATGTCCAGCAACTCTAACCTTAGGTCCTGCAACTATCCTTGGCTTAGTATTTCGCATAGAGGGCTTCCAGTGACTTAGTCTTAACAACCTTGTATATGACTTAGCTCCAGATGGCTTTCAGATCAGTACTCTCTTCAGATGCAAGCAGATTTGTAGACAGTAGTATATTCCAGTAGTGAGAAGATGGGGGGATACAGGAAAATCTACCAGCTTTTATACCTTTCTGAAGGTGGCTGTGTTTAAAGAATATGACTCACTCCTAGGTGAGTCATATGTGAGAACAATAGGGTTGTCAAGGAGGGTGAGTCATTCATAAGGTGGTTGCATGATAGGTGAGCCATTCATAAAGTGGTTGCAAGGAAGGTGAGTCATTCATAAACAGAACAAAAGGGTTGCTAAGAAGGTGTTATCTTTCATAAAGTGGTTGCAAGGAAGGTGAGTCATTCATAAACAGAACAAAAGGGTTGCTAAGAAGGTGTTATCTTTCATAAAGTGGTTGCAAGGAAGGTGAGTCATTCATAAACAGAACAAAAGGGTAGTCAAGGAGGTGTTATCTTTCTTATCTGTGAGGTTCTAGAAGTTATTTGTGGCAATGGGAGATGAAATCAAAGGATATTTCTGAGTTCTTGGAGATTATTTTGTTTGTAGTCCAGTGGTTAAGATGTTTTGTTGCTGGTTGATAATGGGGACAAGTGCATGGGGTGGGATTTGATGCAGAAACAGCAGTTTGCATCCGTAATAGACGCTCTTAATATCATTAGATGCGTATTTTTAACAGCTTTCTGGGCGCGGTGGTTCTGAGCAGATCCGGTGTAAACTGACAGAGAAATTCGTTTTTTACTGATGGGTGTTGATTCTGATAGTAATATTGTTCTGTAGAGTTCAGTTTTGATCTGTTCTTCGTGCACTAGGTACCATTGGATGCGAATTTTTTATATCTTTCTATGCGCGGTTGTTCCGAGGGGATTGGATGCGAACTGAGGGAGAAATTCGTTTTTTACTGGAAATCTCGGATTTTGATAGTAAAATTGGCCTGGAGAGTGCAGTTTTGGTCCGTTCGACTTGTGTTTGGTACCATTTGAAAGGTGTGAATTGTAGCTTTCTAAGCGTTATATGGGCATACCTCTCTGATCAAAACTGATGGAGCAATCGAATGAACTCTGTTTTCATGCATAGCCATAATTAATTTTGTAATAGGTCACATGATCATTCCAATGGCTGGGATCAATGGATATTCACATTTTCTGATACTGGATGTTTTTATCTTCCACAGTGGGGCTTTTTGGCATTGGGCAAGGTGGGTGTGGCAGAGCCTGTATGCCTATCAGCAGTAGAAGTAGGGGTAGACCTTGACCTTGAGGATGAGAATGTCAAATTTGCTGATGAAAATGATTGGCTTCCAGGAGGGGCAACATTGGTGTTGCCAAATGTCTCATTGGAATCGTCATCCTGGATGCTGCCTCAATATAAATTAGTGCATAGGAGATAATTCAACTCACCTTGGCAGGAATATCATCCTCTACCCATTTCCTCTTCCTTGGAGGGGTTGGGACCCATGAAGCAATCGGCTCATCAGGGTCAGGTGTGCTGTTACTGTCAGCACTACTGTTGGCACTACCATTGGCATTGTCCCTGTTTGCATCTGCAGGGGGCTGGCTCTCATGAGTCGCACAAAACACAGACTGTCCCCTTGCTATTGTTCCACAGCAGAGCGTATGCATATCATCAAACCAGGGCCAGCCATTTGAACAGAAGGGAGCAGCCTCTGGGTGTGCCTATTTCACAGCCCATCAATACTAGGACATCAGATTGGCCTGAATGGTAAGTTGGATTTCCCTTTCATGCCTTCACATATTTCTCCCAGATCTCATCATCCACTCCTTTGCACCCGACCTCATTATCCCATGTAAACCCTGACACTTCGCGCAAAGCTGCCACAATTTTGTATATTCCTTTCATCTTCACAGATAGCCACAATCAGTGATACTTCTTACTAAATTTTATACGAAATATACCTTTGAATATTGATTCCTAATGGATTCTGTATTCTTTGAACCACCCTTGGAGAGAATCTTATTGAGAGCCACTGCAACATGAGCATAGACACCAGATTTCCAGCCAGTCTCAGACTGATTCCCTTCCGCCTGCTCCAAGAGTAAAATTTGGAGCATTTCTGCCCTATCAGAATCAGTCCATTCGGCCTTTGAAGAATCTCCCTTAGCTGTGGGTTTGGATTCATTCCCACTTCGTCTGCGGGATCTCGCTGGTGGATCCAGGGAGTCTGGAGCAGATAATGTCTTGCCCTTATTCCTTGGTTGACTGGCCTTAGTTTTAGGTGGCATACTAGAGTGTAATCGGATATTGCCAGTATGTGAGAATTTTTACAGCCTCCAGTAACGAACACATCAGAAACGAGTAGAAACGGGGCATCCGAACACAATTCGTTTCACGAAACGGCCTCTAGAAACGGCCCAGAAACATTTCACCATTTTTATATTGAAAAACGCGTTTCACTAGAAACGTTTCTCGGACATCCGAACAGGCCCTTAAGGGCTCTTCCTTGTATTCGACTCGATTACGTAATCGTTCCTCGTCTCGACTACAACCCTTAACAGCATGTCTTCTCGTCTCTTGTCATCAGAACGATGTAATAGGGCGTGATTATTGGGGCTCTTTCTAGTTAGTCAGGACATCATACACTGCTCAAAATGCAAGACGCATCGCATTATTATTCAGTTCTAACGAGCGTGGTATGGATCGCGTGCGGTAAGAAGCCATTCAGGCAACGGATTGAGACCAACAAGGTATGTTCGCACGCGCATCGAGATTCGCAGCAAGAAGACGGCCGGTGCTGTAGCTGTGGTCTTGATGACATGCAGGTCTCTCAGCTTGGATGGATCAAGGACTGGCAGGGGGGGCGTTGTGTGCTCGAGAGGGCTTCAAGGCGGGGCGATGCGAGGAGCCGTATGAATCCCACTTGACACGTATTCAAATTCCTTGAGGGCTTGTGCAGCCCCAATAATCGGTCCAGTACTAGTTATGTTGCTTCTGATGTCTTCGGGCGCAGCCGTGATTACGTGAGCCAGCTCTCGGTACGCACCGAGAATATCCTTTCCCCGTTCACGAATGCGAGGGGACAAAATTATCAAGGGTGGTAGGCGAGCGTCAACGGCCATCCCAGTCCCTCCCAAAGAGATGGATGGTGTGCGAAACAAAAATAAAACACGTATGCCACAGGATAATGAGAATATTCGAGCATTGGGCAGCGAAGAATCGTCGTCACGCTCTGCGAAAAAGGAACCCGCTGCCGCGAGACTGGTGTGTTCTGGTTTTCCCCGGTGTAATCGTTCTGCCTCATCCCGTGGGTTGTTAGAATATTCCGGCAAGCGCACAGTGGTACAATACCGATGACATCCTCACCAGCTCCGAGCCTCTTCCCGCTGTCCCTCAATCCGACCTTGCCTCCCTTCGAACGAAAGCGGCATCTCTTCATGCATCGTTGCCACCGCCTCCTTCTACCTCTAAATCGGATGATCAATTTTTAACCAATGTGCTCACTTCTGGAACACTCTCCGACCGCCTCTCTGCCCTGACCCTTATGGCACAATCGAGCCCTCTACACAACACCCGGGCACTCGAGAGCTTAAAGATGATGGCATCTAAAAAAGGACGTGAGGAGAGCCTGAAGGCCTTACGGGCTATCGTCGATTGGTGGGTAGGTGGTGGTGCTCCCGACTATAAATTAAAGTACGCGCGTTGTCGTATTTGTGACGCCGCTCGGGTCTGACCCAGAATGTTTCTAGATATTTCCCTGATCAACCTCTGAATCATCCAGAAGTGAAAGACTCACATTTGGTGTTGTGGTATTTCGAGGACTGGCTAAAGAAGTACTTCTTTTCTGTGCTGCAACTGTTGGAAGTATGCCAAATATCCAGGTCGTACGCTACTATGCAAGGTGCTGATCATCCGATTTTTGTGGCAGGCTCTCTCCCTGGACTTGTTACCATATGTCCGAACGCAAGCGATGACTCTTATTTTCCAATTGCTGGATGGTAAACCAGAGCAAGAGCAGAATCTTCTGAGGCTTTTAGTCAACAAACTCGTCAGTACAAGTCCAAAAACGCAAGAAAAGCTGTTCGCTCAAGTATGACCGTGTTTAGGGGGACTCAGAGAAGACTGTGGCATCGAAAGCCTCGTACCAATTGCTCCAGATTCTCCAGCACCACCCTGGGATGAAAGCGGTCATTATTCGCGAAATCTCTTCGCTCATTCTTCGTCCACCCCCACGTCCTTCGAAACCCGAGCCAGCCAACTCCCAGTCATCAAGTCGAAACTCAAACCATCATTCGCGCTACTACGGCATCATCACCCTCAACCAGATTACATTATCCTCAAGCGACCCGCAAAATGTTCCTGGGTCATTGGTGGACCTGTACTTCAAGCTCTTCCGCGAAATCCTGAACGAAACCAACGTAAATCCTGGACTTGCCACGGGGACTAATCAATCCGATAAGGGCACCGGGACAGTAGCTGGAGCGGCTAAGAAGCGACCCGGGGCGAAGGATTATGGTCCTGATCGTAAAGGAAAGGGCAAAACCTTTGGCACAACCAATGCGAAAGTCACGGGTCTTGCTGAGTTTCACGAGGCTGAAGATGCGAACTCGAAGATGATCTCTGCTATCCTCGCTGGGGTCAATCGAGCCTTTCCATTTGCAAAGCTGGAAGGTTCCATGTGAGCTTTATACTTTCTTAATTCGATCTCCAGCTGCTTATATGTTTGCTTTTCGCCTCGCAGATTCGACGAGCACATGGATACACTATTTCGAATCACGCATACCGCAACTTTCAATGTTAGCATTCAAGCACTAGTGCTTATATTCCAGGTGACCGCTTCGAAGAAGGTGGAGTGCATACATCAAAGTATCGTAACTGCTGGATGTTAACCCGATGTCAAGACCGTCTCTGACAGATTCTACCGCACATTATATGAATCAATTATTGATCCTCGATTAATTAATTCTTCTAAACAAGCGATGTGGATGAATCTCACTTTCAAAGCTATCAAGGCCGATACTTCACACAGTCGCGTGTGTGCCTTCATAAAACGAACCTTGCAGGCGTTGGGAATGCACCAGCCACCGTTCATATGTGGCACCCTGTATATGTTGGGCCAGGTACGTTGGTTATATGCCAACATGTTATAGCAACTCACCACCGGTAGCACTGTTAGCTACTTGATTCGACCCCCGGATTACGCGATATGATCTATGTACCGGAAGGTGCAGCCAAGCGATCAGTCGTCTCGGCCAGCTCTTCCCCTTCAAAACAGGAGCCACACCACTCTGAAGCCTATGATCCGCGAAAGCGAGAGCCTCAGTATGCTCACGCAGAAAGCACCTGTCTTTGGGAACTTGTAAGTTATGATGGTCGATTCGGCTTGCAAATAGCTCTTATCACCTCACCTTCGGTTCTTACACAGGTTCCGCTGCTACATCACTTCCATCCATCTGTTTCGTTGCATGCAAAGCAGATCCTCACGTCAGTCCAAGTCACGGCCACCCCAGATTTAGGGCTGAACACCCTCTCCCACTTCCTCGATCGATTTGTGTACAAAAATCCCAAGAAACCCAAGCCGCGTGGAGCGAGCGCGATGCAGCCTATGGCCGCCGGCAATGACGAGGCTGGTATGGTGCGCCTAGTGCGTGGAGTCGGCGAGCCTGGGGCCGGAACCGTGAACGAAGAAGGGTTCTGGAACAAGCCAGTTGCAGAAGTCCCCGTTGATCAGGTCAGATCTCATATTCTTCTTGTCCTTGGCGCTTCATTTTCCTTACTGTCGCGTCTTCTTCCTGGCTCTGTTCGTCGTTCTGGATTACAGCTCTTCTTCCATAAATTCTTCCTCAATAAGATCGACAAGCAGAAAGAACGCGCGAAGAAAGTGGCTAAGCGCAAGAAGAGCGGGACTGGCGATAGTGACGACAATGGGGATGTTGGTGGCGATGACGCCCCATCCCTAAATGGCGCTCATAGTGAGGAAGGGGACTCTTCCGATGACTCCGATGACCCGAGGAGGCTGAGATCTGGAAGGTATGGTAACCTCGAATTTTTGGTGGAACATCTAATTTACCCCTCTATGTGTCTCGTCAAGGCCATGAAACGGACAATGCCAGGTCCACGAGCCGACCTCGACGAAATGGATGGGGACTCGGATGATATTCCCGATGGATTGGACAGTGATGCGAATAATAATAGCGATGACGACAGCGACAGTGCGTCTGAAGAGGAAAGCGACAATACGGAGGGCGAAGCTAATGAGCCTTCTGGTTCTGAGCTCGATGACAACGACGGTGCTGGGGGATCTGACTTCGCCGAGGACGACGTAGACCTGATTGATCTCGAGGAGGATGCGCCTGGTGATATTCCGTGGACTTCGGCATTCGAACCCGAGGATTCTGAACAGGCACTGGGAAGCGAAAGCCTCATGTGGAGGATACGCAAAAGGTGGACGAAAGCGCCGGAAACTTGCTCAACTAGCCCACGTTCGCATCGTACGAAGATTATGCCAAGTTGATTGAAGAAGGACCAGACGATGATATCTAATGTCTGATCCAACGGTATATGAGGGAGTGGAAAGCACGATGAGATGGTTGCTCAGTAGTACAGATATATAACAATATGCAGTCTATGATAACAATACAGTGAACAGTGATCTCTGGAGAGAATACCACGCTAAGCAAAACACTAATGCAACAAGGATGATACCAACTAACACGTCCACGATTTTCCCAACATTTTAAAATGGACGGTGCCCGATATCATGGCGAATTACACCAGACATTCCCAAAACGATCTTGGGCAGCGCCTGTGATCCCCCCTCCTTGATACCCATCCACCGAATCGATATAACCCACACCATAACCTGCATCGGCGTTCACGGCATTCAGTGGACACACCCATTGCAGGAGTGAGGGACACGACCGCGTAACCGCCTGGCAGGTTTCGATGCATGGCAGTAGCTCGCTAAAATCCTGGCCGAACGGTCCGATATTCGGTGATCTGGTGGTATTATTTGCCCCGTACGCTCGGAGCGCGGGCTGGACCGGAGACTGAGCGGCCGCAGCTGCTGGTTCAGTACACCGTGGAAAAGAGACTGCACAAAGCCATGCTCGATAGGCATATTGACAATCCGCACACGTTTGCAGAGGGGAGTAGATGTCTCGTCCACATGCCATCGTAAGGAGTGATTGGGTAAAGTTGCTCATCGAAGAGAGGAGAGGATCGGTGATGTTTGAGGACAATGAATCCAAGATGAGGCTGGTGCCAGAGCCTTGAGGAAGGGGGATAGGCACTGCATACGCCACCGCGGGACAGAATGGTATGGAGTGGGCAAGTGGACATGAGAAGGATGCTAAGGCGGACCCATAATAAACAATACGGAATTTAGCAATAGAAACATTACGACGAACCGGATTTGGTGAGAAAATATAAAGGACCATTAACGACCGTAGCGTTCTCCACGACATATACGGTGTAATTAGTCGAAGGAGTCAGGTCCTCTAAGACCCATTGTGTCCTCCAACCATCTACGTCTCGCAACACGGTCGTAGTGGTCAGTGGATTACCAAATGAAACCACATTTCCAGGAACATGAGTGATTCCGCAAGCAGAATGATTAAACTGGAGCAGCGATGATGATATGTTGGATGTTTGAAAAACTAGGAGAGTCTGTGGAGGTGGGGTGGGCGGTGAAGCCATCGTGGAAACATTCGCAGGAAGTAATGTATAATTCGGATAAGTGGGGTTCTCGATCGGTGCATCTTGAAACGGTGGGGAGAAATATCAAGGCTTGGGTTGCTGTTGTATCTCCAAGTAGTGGCGGGATCGATGTGTTCTGAAATATGGGTGCTATACAAAAATGTGTCTGAATGACCACGTTCCCCCAGTAAATGGTGTTTCTTTGCTCACTATCTGTTGTGAGTCCGATTTGAAAGCTTTGGGAACCGATGTCTCCGCTGTATGCGAAGAGGGTTGTAGGTCCGGCGCCTCGCCAATTCGAGAGACCCCCATAAAGAAATATCTCTTCCCCCGCATTCTCTATCCCCGGATCGTTTGTCGTGGTACCATTAGATATGAAGAAACGGGGCGAATGCGTTCCACTGCATAAGGCGATGCTGAGGTTTAGAGGGGATGGAGATGAAGGGATATTGAAGATGCGTGGGGATTGCGCAGAGGAAACCAGCTGTGAGTTTACAGATGGTATTGACAGTGTAGTTTGCGACAGACAACCCAGCGGGGCCAAAATGACCCAAATGGCAAAAATGCGCATTGGAACGATATTCGGCGTCAGCCGATGACTGTGCCACAAGTAGCATTCTATGTAATCATTTGTTCTATGGTGCCTACGACAAGGACTACTTCAAACGGGTGAACACATCTATCGACTGCCTCAGGTTCGATATTTCTACTTCCAGCGTTTGCAGCTGTAAACAGACGACCAGTCAATAACGATGACTACTAGACAGGAAACAGCCTTCGTACCTTCTCCCCATTCGATGCTCGGACATCCTCCGGGATACTCTGCTCGTAGCCTGGCTGCACTTGGAGTTTCTGCAGCTTGTCTACGTTCAAAAGTGCTAAATCGAGCTTTTTCTCGCACTTTAAAATCTCAGCATCAAGGTCAACGAGGCCCTGATAAAAGTGAAGAGGGGTGAATTTCGTATGCAAGTAGTGAGGCGGTCCTCATCGAACCTTGACGAGTAAGTAGACTGTTAGACTTGGGGTAAGGACGACCGAGCCACACCCAGGTGGGACGAGCGTAGGGTCAGAGATAATATTCGCGGACTGGCAGCCTTTGCTCAGGGCCACAATCGTTGGCGCTTGGCTAGCAAGCATTGTCTTTTCGTTAGGGGACGTGGCTAGAATCGTCACCTGTAGGTTTGACTGCAAATTATATTGTGCCGCCAGAGATCGGATAGTTTTGATTGTGGAGAACACTGTGTCGAATTCTTTTTCTGCGTCGGGATGCACAAATGTAGGGTCCTGTTCATATCACGATCAATTACGCATTCTGCGGCACGCGGCAGTAAACTCTCACATGAACGGGGTACGCTGACAACATGATGGACAACGTCCTGTCGCTGGGCCGGCGAGGCAACCTTTGCCACAGCTCCTCAGTTACGAAAGGCATGAACGGGTGCAGCAAACGGAGCCCAAGATCGAGGCAGGTGTACAGAGTATTCTGGGCAGAACGACGAGTTGTGGCCGATGCCGATTCGTCTGTCATGGGTTTCATCGCTTCCTAGAATATGCGATTGGCCTTGAGTGACTTGTCGAAAAATGGAGTGGATTGTCTTACAATGAACACGTCACACAATTCATACAACCAGAAGTTGTAGACAGCAGTAGTAGCGAGCATGAAATTTCGATCTGTCAAATGTTTATTGACATCCGCAGCTGCCAGGTTGAGTTTATGCAAGATCCATCGCTCAACAAGTGACTCGTTTCTGGTGGGCTGGTCCAGAGTACAATCAAGATCGGGATCGCCTCCGATTGTACTGAATGGATTCTCACCGTGGATGTAGTCTCGGGAATGAAGCCCTCCTCGAACTTGAGCATTGCGAATTTCGTAGCGTTCCAGATCTTGTTACAAAACTTGCGATACCCCTCCACACGTAATATTTCGAGGTTAATATCGCGCCCTTTGTGCAGGATGTGATCGATATTTTAGACGTTGATCAGAAATATGTTCGGTTATCACACCTACCTCCAGATGAGTAGGCGCACAGCGCAAAACGCAAGGCGTCTGTGCCGCATTGCGGGATCCCCTTGGGGAAGTCCTTTTTCTGACCTTGCTTGGCCTTGACAATCTCCTTCTCATCTAGATTACCTTCTTGTAGTTTAAGATGCAGCTCTTCGAGCGGCAGTCCCTGGATGACATCCACGGGATCGATGACGTTCCCAAGAGATTTGCTCATCTTACGTCCATGGGCGTCGCGAATCATGGCATGGCAATATACCTCTTTGAAAGGCACCTTGCCCGTCAGATGAACACCCAACATGACCATGCGAGCCACCCAGAAGAAAAGAATATCCCATCCGGTTTCAAGCATTGACGTTGGATAGAAATTGGTCATGTCCTCCGTCTATCAATCAGAGTGAGCTTTGAGGAAACCAGCCTACAAGGGAGGATACAAACTTGGGAAGGCCATCCGAGAATGGAGAATGGCCAAAGTCCGGAGGAGAACCACGTGTCCAAGACGTCCTCGTCTTGCTCCAACGTGAATGGAATGCCTGCAGCTAAAGCTTTGGCGCGCTCAGTCACTTCCTCGATCGTCCGCCCGACAACCCAATTGCCATCGTCGATACGCTTTCATGACGCTGGATTCAAAAATACGATCATGAATCAGACAAGATGACGACTCACATCCTGCTCTTTCCCTTCGATGTTGACAAAATATGCGGGAGCACGATGGCCCCACCATAGCTGCCGAGAGATGCACCAGTCCTGGATACCCTCTAGCCATCGATACCACTCCGCTTCGGAAACCTTTGGCGTGATTTTGAGCTCTCCGGCTTGTGTTCGCTAATAAAGGAACCAGCTGCTGCTCAGAATCTGAACACACGAGTCCGCACATTTTCCATACTTTTATAGCTTCTGCTGCCAAGGGTTTGCAGCTGACCCACCACTGAGGCTTCATAATAGGCTCAACGACATCGCCAGACTTGCTGAAGAATGAACAGAATGCTCAAACTTCCAGACACAGAAGACAGATGCATGCAATATCCTACCTGCAAATCGGAATGTTCATGGGGTTATCCTTTGTCTCAATATAATCGCCTCGGGCTTTCAACGCGTCCACAATAGCTCTTCGGACATGGAATCGCTTCATCCCTTATTGACGATCGGGATTTGGTCACCTGCCATAAACTGGCAAGGTACTCTATTGATACTCACCTTATATGTGGGTCCCACGTTATCGTTGTAGGTCCCATCATCGTTCATAATGTTGATGAAGGGTAAGTTGTGGCGAACACCCACTTCATAATCGTTGGGATCGTGAGCAGGTGTGATCTTCACGGCCCCAGTCCCAAACTCCATATCCACAGCAATTGAATCCTGGATAATGGGTATGCGACGATCTAAGAACGGATGGACAGCATATTTCCCGTGAAGATGCTGTGACAAGGATTGGCCAGAAGTCAGAAGCGACATATAGAATAATACAAAGGTTACACACCTTATAACGTGGATCATCGGGGTGGACAGCAATTGCAGTATCCCCGAGCATCGTTTCGGGACGCGTAGTGGCCACAATAATTTTCTCATCTGCAAAAAAGGTTAGAAGGTGAACGAAGGCTGGTACCCGTTTCGTTTTACCAGAGTTTTCGATGTGATATGCGAAGGAAGTGATTACACCAAATTCAACTCGCTCCTTCGGGTCGTACCCGGGGACATTGAGGAGCGTGCGACCTTCGATCTTTTTCTGGTCAACCTGGGATACGGCCAGCATGAGAAGTGACTACATAAGAGGGACGGATCTAGGGCGTACCTCGAGATTGGATAGTGTTGTATTCAGATGCACACACCAGTTTACGAGGCGATTAGCACGATAGATGATCCCATCTTCGCGCAAGCGGCAGAAATTCTCAACGACAGCGCGGGATCGGCTCTAGAGATCCATGGCAAAGTGATGATGCACTGAAAATCATATCCAAAATAGCAGAATATACCTCATCCATGGTGAATGCAACACGATCCCAATCGTAACTCGCACCAAGACGCTTGACTTGATTCGTAATGCGCTGTTGATAACTGCACAATAACGGGATTTCAAGTGATTTCTTGGGACAAATAGTAAAACGGCGTACTCATTTTTCCAATCCCAGACCTTCTCGAGGAACTTTTCCCGACCGAGGTCATGCCGAGTCTGTCCAAACGTCTTGTACAACCGCTTTTCCACAACAGATTGGGTGGATATCCCGGCATGATCAAATCCGGGCGCGAAGAGCGTGGTCTTCCCCAACATTCGGTTCCTGCGCCGTGAGCAACACGTACCATGAGTAGATATCCCGCAACATTACCACAAAGATTCACACCATCGGATCAATGCGTCTTGAATGGCAACGGTCAAACCATGTCCAATGTGTAAATTGCCCGTGACGTTCGGCGGAGGCGCAGGAATAATAAACGATCCCTCTGGCTTTGGCTTCCCATCGGGCCCCATGACAGGTGCAAAAAATCCTTGACTCTCCCACCAATCGTACCAAGCAGATTCGACGGCGATCGGATTATAGCCAGCGGCCATCGGTTCGCTCATGTCTTTTGGAGAAGCAGAACTTGTATATTGGACGCGTCGATCTGAGCACAGATACTAAAGAGAACTATACCTTTCTTATGCCCCTTGGGCGTAGTATTCACATACGGTGCATCTTCCTCTTTTCTTGCCTTGTCCACGGCGGGCTTCTTCTTGTCAACGACAGTCTCGAGAGCTTGTTTAGGCGTCTTAGCAGCTTTTTTCGCCAGGAGCTCTAAGCGCTTTGCTTCTTTTTTGGCTAAGATTTCCGGTTTTCAATTTGTGGTACACGCATCAATATCCGAGGAGCGGGCCATCCGACGCGTTTAGGCAACGCACCAGCACTCTTCGAGTTGGGGTCTGGGACCCCCCCTCCAGAAATAGGCGGGGCAGATTGTGGAGTGGACATCTTTCTTATTGAAGCCTGGGAGATACGTAGATGGATAAGCCGTCGAGTCAACGGTATGCCAATTTGCATACAATCGGTTTCTGCCGACTCCCAAGCAGAAATTTGGCACCGCCACTCAGCACTCGCACAGGTTGAGGAGTGGGATGAGATACAGCACCACCCAGCAAGCACGAGCGCTCCCCGTTTCGTATGCCTATAATTCTATCCTGGGCGGGCTGGATCTCGGATTATGTCAGGATTTTTCCCGAACTCAAAAATGTTCAGTTCTTTCCTTGTCGTTTCTTTGGACTAAGAGGATTATAGAAAGGGAAACAGCGGGGCATGTGGTGCCCACCTCACCCACACATGTTCTCCATACTCGCGTGATGCTCAATGATCTCCTCTTGGCCCAATTCCCTCCATCTCATCTCATCCCAATGAGCTTATTATGGCACTGATGATATGCCAGGTTCCTTGTGGACTCTCTCATCCCCTGCCTCTATTCTAGCGAGATTAGACAGGAAGACCGTGGACTTGGTTTACTGTGTTCGAAGGGACGAATCGAGGTGATAATTATTTCGGGAACCCTTCCTCCTAGACTTTGCTTGTGGATCTCGTACTAACGTAAAACTAGCCCAGTGGGCCAACACACCGCCCATCATCAGTGTTTTTTTTACCGATAGACTTCGGCTAGTCTACATACATGGGCACTGCAGACGTGAGCCGCCGAATCAATGGACCCAATTCCATAGGCCATGATTTATCTGATTTGTCTCGCATCCTTAGCAATACCCCTCCCTCAAATGCATGGCATCCGATGCTATCCAGACGATTCTGGACAGAGGAGATCCAAGGATCCATCGCCATCACCCCCGTCCAAAGGACCCCCTCCAATCGGAGGACCCACGTTCATCACTCACCAGGCCCTTCCCGACCCTCCCACCGCCCTTCGGCCAGGATCTCCATATCGCACTAACGACGGCGTTCACCGTGGATGGGGTGTGGCTCTTACCGTGGCCTCCATTCTGGAAGATATTCCTACTCTGACTCCCACACTGGGAGGCCCGCTGGCTCAAGTCCCGAGTGTTGGATCATGGAGTTGAAACCATGTGGGACCGAAATGACGAACACGCAGATCTCACATTCGTAAAGTTTCGTGGATGGCTTGAAGGGGAGGGACATCTTCGAAAGTACGCCAATGGCTTCAAATCTATTTACTTAAAGACAGGACGTTTTCCACACTCCCTGTGTCGAAATATGTCTCGTTCCGCCATGGGGACTTGATGGCAATCCATGACGACCCGACGCTTGGGTCCCACCCGTTTCAATGATCCGAAGAGCTATATTAGGCGCGACCCTGTTATAACTGCGATGGCGAGGCTGAGGCATGGAGCGAGTTTCGTAGATTGCTTGGGCGCGTTTCAAGTGAGTCTGATGCACATTCTCACTACACGAAAATTATCCTGAAGGCGATAGGAATGCTTAATCTTGCCCACAGAGTAAATACGGTCGTATTTTCCGGCTTATCAGCATCAGAAAGGCCACTGGGAGCCTCTCAAAATGCACCGATGAGTAATTTATGGCAGTTGATCGCCGGTTTGTTAGACGATAACCCCAGTTCTGGGCTTTTCTGACATGCCTAGAGAGGATGGAGCTACGGGCAATCTCGACAGTCTCTGGCTCAAGATACGTTTCATCTTGGTCCGAGACGCCACTTGGACGAGATCAAACAGATCCTCTGGGATGCGTGTTCTTTGAACTGGGCACTACGGCCATGGTTCATATCTCAAAAGCCTGATTTCTAAGCATGACCGTGGAAGTGGGTAGTATCCCGTCAGTTGTCATGGACGTTGAAACCAAGATTCCACGATGGGAAATTTATTGCCCACAGACCAGGGACCCGACGCGCCTCATTGCGGAAGAGTTTTGGCGACATTGCACTCCCTGGAGGAGCTGTGGGACATTGCACAGCTCAAAGTCAATCCGACTACGCCGGTGAAAAAGAGGCATGATGTCGCTGAACTTGTACGATTTGAGTCTTTGGGGTGGGGCCCTCCAGGCACCGATTATAGTAGTGCTGTTAGGCTGCATGGAGATACCCAGAGCCTACTAGCTAGTAGCGTGTATGTTATTGCAAACGCAATTTGGATTAGAGAAATAACAAGAAAATGGTCATAAATACAAGTCACTTCTTCACTTTCGGTTTTCGCCCCCGTTTCTTGGCCTCCACCACAACTTGCCCGTCATTATTGTGCCCGATTTCAAGCCCCCTGATTGGGTCCTTGACTTCCAGGTCAGTCCCATTTTCCTTCACCACTCCAACAGCCCCGTTTTGCGCATAATCAACGACATCACATTCTGTCGACCAATACTCCCAGCAACATAGACAGTTGCCATTCGAGCACTCGTCCCGAGATGCTTAAGGCTCTTCTCAAGCTTCGCACCTACTCGAAAAACTATGTTCTGTATATATTTATATCTATATGAGTCCAAGCCATGCACAGAAGAGATGTTGGCAACTCACCACATCAACAAAATACGTTGTCTGTAGGAAATAAACATGCTCATCGGGGCCTTGCCAAATACCATCCCATTCCACAATATCAGTCTCCCCAGTGATATATCGCCAGCTGTCTTGTCTAGTGGAATCTTTTGCCACAAATCGCCGAATATCACCACGAGGACTGAGGTGACCTTCAATGGCTTTGATTGCCTTCTCCTCGAAGACTTTATCAGAAATTTGACGATCGGGGACCCCTAGTTGTTTAACACCTATATATCGTGGGTGCTCCGCCAGGTACACAACTGTAGAGTCTGCATGCCATGCGTGCAGGAAGGGTTGCGCGATTGGTGACAGGGTTTTTAAAGAGCCACCCGCAGAAGTAGGACTGAAAGTCTTCTAGAGTTTCGAACGAGGTTGTCACAGGGACTGTATCCGTTGGAGTCTTGTAAGTGATAGTGAAGGGCAGTGTATGCGGAATAGGAGTTCGTCTGTCGAAACTGCGCAAGCCTCCAATGAGATTGAAAGTAGTACCGAGGCACTTTGGATCCAGGAAACATAGCGCTATGGATTTCTGGTACAGTGGGCTGGAAATTGGTGTCAGGACGTTGGTGCGTGTGGCAATCTCCGTCAGGACGCGCTCGATAATTCTGTCCCTCTAACAGTGGATTGAATGGTTTTTCCCACGGCTTCCTCTCGCTCACTCATCAACCTTTCACCCATTTTCCAGAATGCGGCCGGCACAACCCTGAAAGATGCAAAGGCCCTCATGGATAGTTCAGATCAGAAACTCACTTCTGAAGCGCTCCGTCTTGTCGAAAAGATCCTTCTAGAGGGAAAAGAGGAGTCGTCTTGATCTCCCCGAAGAGACCCGTGGGCAATTGAAGATCGTAAGTTCTCATCCAATCCTAACTATACTCCTCTAACCGTGTAAATGATCCACAGCTCAAGAAAGATGCTCCCAACACTTGCTCTGGGTTCTCTGCCAGCGTCATTTCCGGTCCACTGTCACCACATCTTGACTTCCATTCGCACAGAAAAATTTCAACGAGGATAAATGAACTAGGTCTCATTCACTCGATAGTGTGATTTCAAGGGCAGCTCGCCTCGTCAATGTTTTTGATGACATTGATGGGTACACCAAGCGCACTACAGAAGATGGCACCGAGCTCTTCGTCGTCACTTTCAAAACACCCAACATTACTACACAGATTACTTTAATTGGTCATGGCAATGTCTCTCTCGACGTTGCACGACTCTTACTAGCCAACCGATCGCCTCTTAATGTATGCGTGGAAGTTATAGACTAGCTCAAGTCTTCGTCCATTCGGCGTATCGATATCGTCTCAAGACGTGGGTCGTCCTCAGTTTCCTTTACAGCCACAGAGCTCTGCGAACTGCTTAATTTACCTGTGGCCTTCGATGCACCTCATCCTATCCTCTCTCCTCGCCAAGACTACCAACAATCCCGAATTCCCACGCCCCTTTCCAAAGGTTCTGAAGATCCACCTCGAAGTACACCAAGACGGTTTCTATTCGATTTCTCCGATCACCACAATCTTCTTCATCCCCCGATTGTACCATTGTGCATGACCTCAATACGCTGAACGAGCGCGACCGAGTGCGGAGGACAGGTGAGAGTGAGACACAAGAACGGACTCGATCATCACGTCGTTGGAACGCCGATCGGACTATTTTGTGTCCCCGGGAGAGTATACAGCGTATCTTGTCCGCTTGTCCGAAGTGTCTACACCTCAGGTTGGGCGGCGAATCGGGCACGTGGCGTACTGGCCAGCGCAATGTACGACGCGCATTCCGTTCGAGAGACGCTTCTCGCAGATCGCTTTTTAACTGAGGCGGGGGCGGTGGGGCCGGGGCAGTTGGCAATCCTGGCGTGCCTGCGAAAATCGTGTTGACAGCCGATGCTACAGGTGCAAACTTCGTTAGACTCGGACGAAACAGGGATGCCTAGTTTCTGGCGGGAGGCGTCTACTCAACAAGCGGTGAGGATTGTACACTACAAACGGTGGAAGATCATCGACGAGGAAACTCGAAGAGGTCAAGAGATCGCGAAGGTAAGGGAACGCATGCGTCGGGACGATACACATGAATTCCGTTGGTTTGGGTTGATGGGGAATTTGCGTCACATAAAGCTAAGCTACGAGGAAGCGACGAACTCTCCAGCATTTAGCCTTTCTCATTTGGCACGCCATTGGCCATCTATCCATCTGCCCTCAACTTGGTTCCAAGTCATTGCGGTTGGCTCCCTCCAAGGATGGGGTGTTGGCTGCGACCAGGATTTGTCCCTCCGACTTGTTGGCTAGAACTGAATAATAATGCGATGCATCTTGCATTTTGAGTAGTGTATGATGTCCTGACTAACTAGAAGGAGCCCCAATAATTACGCCCTATTACATCGTTCTGACGACAAGGGACGAGAAGACATGCATTGAACAATGGATAATTGTTCAGTTTTAGAGCTGTGTGCATCCACGCGTACAATAAATCGCGTCCGCACGGAGCATTGATATTGTTTCCCCCGGAGGCCACACAACTTCCCCACGACACCCAAAAAAGGACACCGGAATCATGTTTGCTCCGCCACAACGACCTTGCGCCGTTCCGCCTTGGGTTTTGTTTCTCCCGCCCTCGAATGTTTTCGCCGGCGTTCTTCCTTCACTCTTTGCGCATCCAGCATCGTCTGCTTAAGTTTACTTGTGTTATAAATCGATTTCGGCATGTGTCGGCGTCTAAGATGAACAAGCTGAGTCGAGACACGGCCTGCAGCGGGGTCACACTTCAACGTACCGTTCGATCTTGCCGACTTCGGGATCATATTTCCATTTCTCGCGTAGTTTAGTTCTATATTCTCTTGCGGCACGTTCGCGACCTCCGATAATACCGAGTTTCTCTGACGCATGCGCCTTCCAGAGACGCAAGTTACCATCATCAGATCCTGAAAGAACGAATCGCGCGTCGCCGGTGTATATCGTTGAGAATACACTAGATGTGAAAGCAGGACAGATCAGGAAAAGTCAGGAATGTTTGGGGAGTCTTACCGCTGCATGCGCTTCGTATGGTAAGCCTCGCTGCCCCGTCCATCCCCCTCATTCCATATCCGAAGTGTCCGATCCCAACCCCCAGATACGAATTCAGTTCCAGTTGGACTCCAGTCACAGCTCATGACTGCTGCTACATGGCCCTTGTATATTTGGGTCGGTGACGTAAGGGACCGCACATCGAATGTGTAAAGGTTGTGGTCTTCGGAGGCAAGGAGGATAGAAGTAGGAAGGGTCGGGGACCACGCCAGGGCGTTCGCACGCATCTTTATAATGCGGTCACGGGTGAGGAACGCGATTTCTTCGAAGAAAAGATATACACACCTGGAAGACTAATCTTCGTTCGGCTTTGCCTGTTCTGACGTCATAGAGGGTAAATGTCCGATCTGAACCAGTAGAAGCTAAAACAGAGGTTTCAGAGAGATTAAACTTGAGAGCAGTTATCGTTTCCGTCGATGTCGGGAAATTAAGGTTCATGACTGGGGAAGATCTATCCCAAGTAAGATTTCAGCCCCAACGCAGAAAATAGTGGGACCAGAAACATACTTCGTTTCGTCCCATATATGTACGCAATTGGAAGCCGTGGCGAATAACGAACTTTCTCGATGATGATCGATCGCACTGAAGGTGTGAAGCGTTAATGACAAGATTAATGTGACTATACGGAGAGCTTCCATACTTGAAGGCAGTTTTCCCGTGAAAAACTGTAAGTGGTTTCCTCTAAGGACGACACAGTTTCGAATCAGTAAATTCACAATCCGAATGCATGGACGAACCATCTGCTGGCAGACTATTTTCACCTAAATCACCGCTGCCATCCTCGTCCAAAGATGTCCTGACATCCCACATTTTAACGGTTTGGTCCACACCACAGCTAAGCAATCGGTCCGAATCAGCAAAGCATATCCCTGTCACGCTGCGTTTGTGTGCCGTGGGGAGTCGTAATAGATGTTTACGCTGCGGAAGGTCATGGATAATTATCTCTGGGGAAGACACGACAGAAGGCTTGGATTAACGGCAATTGGAACATCGATTTGGCCAAGAGACGAAAGATACCTCCATCTGCGCTTGCACTAGCAACAACAGCTAGGCTATGCGCTTTCCTCACTACCACATTGACACCATCAATATGTCCTTCAAGACTGGCAAGGAAGGGTTTCGCGAACATTCGCTCAATTTTTGCGGCATTGAGGGCACGTACCCGCTCTCGAGCTTTCGCGAATGGGTGCATAAGGGGATCCAAATTGCGCGCTACATGGTGTGGGATCACCAGATCGCGAGGGAAGATGATCTGATGGGACATGATGCAACACCGATATTTTCTACAAGGGATCGAAAATCAACCAGCTAATACCCAGTCCAAGGAGTCTGAAAGTGGCGCACCATACTTTTGCCCAACTCGGTTACACCGGGAGCAAAAATGTTGGGCCCGCCGGCCCGGAATCGGACGCATCCGTATCGCTGCCGCGCATCACCGGAAACACTGGAAGTGTTTTGGTGGCCAGCTAGCTCTCCCTCAGCTATGTAGAATATTCCTTAAGCTTCTTTGGCATGCTGGGCCCCTTGGTGATAATAATTTAAAGCTTTGGAAATGCCATTCGGGCTCATACAACTCGGCGCTTTACTCCCTCTCTTACTCAAAATACCACTCTAAGCATTGGACAACACAAATGGGATTGTATGTTCTCATGTCACCTCGGGGTTCCTTAAGCTTACCTTCCCCTCAAGAGTTCAAAGTATTATGTGCATCAGCTTTCCGTGGATTCGCTAAATCGCCCTTGAATGTCAGCTCTATCATCAATGGTGTTTTGCTGGCCCCAGGGTGTGACTTCACATCCGCCTGATGATTCTCCACCATCTAAGGAGTATCTGCTGCTGCGTGGCAGTCTTCGTCCTCAAGCTCTGCCTGAATGCCCGAATATTCCCTCATTCCGCGAGCCCATGCAGCTTCCGACAGCGATTCCGGGAATGGTTGATTCACGCCTGAGGGTCTCGTTTCGCTCTGTCGGGGTCCGGGCGATATTTGCCTTGTTAGGTTGGCTTTTATGTTCGTGAAGAACTGGTCGCTTTTCTTCAGGAAACCCACGTCACTGCACAGACATCTGCTCCTTGTGCGTCCTCGAACCACGTCCACGTCCACGAGCTTAAACTGACATGGAGATGTCTGAACGTCGTACTGCTTCCTTGGAGGTTCGACCTTCGCAGTGTCTTCATCCCTGTCCTCAGTTCGTGCCTACTAGAGTTCACCTGCAAAACCCCTAAAACACGAGACCTGCTGTTCCGCTTGGCTCTGGTTATACAAAGCCGCCGAAATCGTTAAATATTACTTGGAACGTACCAGCTGACCGGACTACAGCTTGGGACAGATAGCTACAGGCTCAGGAATGAAGCACTTGGGGGACGAATTTAGGAGCCGATCCGATGTCGTATCCGCTGATGCGTGGTCTCTCAATTCTGCCAGAAGGCGCAGAGCACTCGGCTTCCTGTCTCTAAGCGTCGACTCTCTGGCTCTCGGAGCGTGACTCTAACTGTGGAAGTTTCTCACCACAAATTAAGGTCTAGTCAGAGGTTTTACGGCCTGGAGTTCCTCCGCAATTAGGGTTACCGAGACACGTCAGACTCAGAAGTGTCAGAGGCATTCTCTGGGACGCCAACATCGTCGACCATTGAAATACCGGGTCTGGTCGTACTCATTCTTTCCTGTGATAAGGTCGTCCGGATAGAGCAGAAAGAAAGTCTACATTAAATTACATGTAAAGAAGTGTCGCATTAAGGATTCGTCGCGAGGTGTGATTAAAGGACGGAGAATTTCTCTACTTGTACGCATGCAAGGTAACATTCCTCAAAACTGCTGGGGCCACAGCAAAACCTGGGATTCAGGTCCCTCCCGAAACAGGCTCTGAACCGCAGTAAATTGAACCTTTGTATCAAGAGTAACCACGATAGAAAGCGGGTCATTGAGCACCATGACAAAGGCAGGTGACATCCAGTACGAACCATCAGTTCTATGTCCACATCATTGCGTGCTACTTCGCTGGGGACAATTATCCTTGTAGCCTGGGACCTCTCTTCCTACAAGTTCCGATCGGTGTCAATTAGCATTACCTTATCCCCTGACGTCACCAAGGGCACGAGATATACGTACACCTCCATGATCCCCTGCATCCTGCTGCATTCTCTTTTCGATCGAGTAGGCGATCAGTTCAAGGGGGCTTGGTGTATCAAGCCTCACCCGGAGACTCGTTCGCATGTGTAGGCTGCAGAGCCAAACATGAAATCAGCATCGCACGTATAGCTAGGCATATTACAGGAACGTACTTGGCAAGCATGGTGATGGAATAAAGACCCGCCCAGTGGCTAGAAGCAGAATCAAGGAATTAGTCTTATGTTCTCGAACGAGCAGGAGACCGAAAAATCGAGTAACGTACAACGCCGGTGATCAGTACACCAAACTGGTACCCGTATTTGGCAAACTGTCCCCGTAATTAGTCCAGCATCAGAATTATGCATACTGAGAGACGAAAGGAAATTGCTGAAATGCACCAGCACAAGACAGATACACGAGAGGACGCCAGTGACCAAGCCCGTACTAATAGTGTACAATACCATGCGGTTGATTATCGAATTAGTCCTGTGCCACGCAACGACAGGTGAGATCATTAACCAGAGGAAGGGACTTATTCAGTATCGGAAGTGGATCAGGATACCCACTTCGGGGAGCCAGTGCGCCGACGTCGCAATAAGAGACACATAAATGCTGCAATGACAACATCTGCGATTGCCTGAAAGCCACACAATTACACCATATACCATGTATCAGTGAAGGCAAGAGAGTGTTAGAAGCCAGGGCAAATAGATCGCGCGCAAGACGCACTTGAAGGGTGAGCCATGTTACGACAAGCCATGTGCACTCCTTGACTATCCCCCGAAGTTCTAGTACTATGATCCTACAACAGTAAGATACAGCCAAATCAGCCCAACAAGTTCTCAGGGGGAGCCGAGTCGAAGAGAATACAGGGATGCATACGATTTGATGGCATCTGCTGCAGTATGCCAAAACATTGATTTGATCCGGATACAATGAGTCACAGTCCATTGAGACATGCAGATAAGTACTAACCGGCACCGAATCCTAGTGCGGGAGGAATAAGACAGGAGAAGCACATCGGAAGGCGATGGTAATTGGGAAAGACTAACCGAACTGGAGCAACACGAGGACTTGCTACGACACCATAATGCGTGACTTTCAGACCAATCTACTACGGCATCAGGGTGATAACATACCACAAGCACTCCTACATAGAGATTGGCGCTCACTATGGAAATCAAGGGGAATTATGAATGCAATGCTTCTCGGCGAGGATATGTGGAAAGACCTACGAGAATAGACGCGATACGCAAAGAATGTCTGCACAATAATTGATGAGCAGGCCTTGAAGTAGATAGTGCCAAAGCCAAGATAAGGGCATCCACAACAAGAATCGACTCAGTACATACTATGTTGATTGGAAGTATTCCGAATTCCCTATAAATATGGAATGATTTCGTGGGTAGAGGAGGTCAGGAGGGAAAAGAACGGTCAATGGCCATGATACACCCGATACGCACCACGGCGACTGCTGTAGAGCCAAAGGATTACGGTAATTTGTGACAAACCACCAATATAAGGACTTGGTACAGCATGCACTGTATAATGTACATGGTGGCGGACAACCGTAAGTCTCGGCAGTATTTCTCAGAAACAGTCCACGAAGGGAATACCAACAGGTTAAAAGCTTCCAAAGTCCCCTACAATGGAAGATGGGGAATATGCCTCAAAAGATACGTGTGTACGATGCTCACCACAAGAAGGCCACCTGAGGGGGGGATAATTAATGGGCGATGAATGCACATTTCAACGAAATATGGAGACGTACGGCCAGTTTCAGCGGTCTTCCATCATTCGGGAACGCACGATAATAGCTAGGGGTCTGGATGGTGAGGACGCCGAAACATCTGCCAAATACGTTAGGTTAGCGCTGTTGTGTGCATCCTTAAGGCTGGAGGAGACTGACAGGGCAGTGAGGAGGGTACCAAGGACCGCGCCACCCAAGATGTCAGCTGCAGGTACCATGACGGAGGGCAAAGAGGGAGCGGATCGGGGAAGGAAAGGGAGACTCAGAGGCACACATCAGCTCCATCCATTTATTAGCACCAAGCTGAATGAAGCATCGAGTTGAACAGTGTAGGAGATCGGACGATTCTTGGGCCCTCGACAGATTGAATAGTTGCCCACGTTACCCCTATAGCATCCGCCATAGATCGGCGGGGATCAATTAACGAGGAAATATACAGTATAAAGGGATCTCTTATCGATATCATTGTAATTTCATGGCTGTGCACCGCCGGCGTACGTAATCCGCCGACAACGCGCCACATTTCCAAGCACGGTGCCTGACTATGGGTAGACAAAAGAGAGCTTGGACCGTGTATAACATCTCTTCGAGCGGACGACAGATGGGTCCTGGTTAGTTCCCCAGTGGTGAAATTCTTCTGTATATAGTTGCCAAGTTGGCTAGATCGGCCCAATCACCCCGCCCCGCTCCTCACTGACAATACATATAAATCATGAAGAACTTGGCGTATCACCAAGTTGCAGCGGAATCTGGCACCGGTAAGAGGCCTTTCTGCCTGCGTTCCCAATCAATTAATCACGACATTCAACGGATCAGAGCAGAAGTTCGCACAGGATTCCTTCCAGTTCGAGCAGAACTCGATTAGACCTGTTCCAGACCATCATCAGCGATATGAGACGGGAAAGTCGCGACCTATTATTCAAACGGAGAACAAGCATGATGAAGAATCCCATTGAGTTTCGTCGCTTGACTGGCACAAAAACAGGGTGCCTCTCCAATACACGTTCAATGCGCAGTACTTGTCTGCAGAGGATAGTGAGAGGCCGAACAGTCACTGGGCAGGAATGAGGTACACAATGGGTGGGAAGTGTAGAAACATAGCCATACCATACGTTTCCCTCGTTACGTTACTCTGGTATCAAACCCCAAGGCTTGAGGTTTTAAGTATTGAAATTCCGTCACACGGATGCTGGGTTTCATGGAAAACGTGAGCTGGCTTGCGGGGCTAGTTTTGTGTAGCGTAGCGAGATATTGCTGGATGAGGCTCGACGTCAGGCGGCGCCATTCCGGGAGATGCCGGTTTCTTGAAGTCAATAGCACACAACAGTGCCTCAATTCACACTACTTTCTCATGCGGTGCTTTCGAGATGAAGAATTCCTTTTCACCCACCCACCATTACTTTTGATTGGGTCAAAAAAATGCATATCCGAGATAGGGCTGTATAGGTGTTGCAGCTTGTCTCTCCCACGCTGCCGAAGCACACGCTCTGAGCTGATTCTCCGATCCTGGTTGTTTCAAGACTGAGGCTTCGGTGCTGCCCGAATTCTAAGCCTGGCGTCCTGGATTGTGCGAGATTCAGCGCCCACACACGGTAGAGGAGACAGAGCTCTTATCTCATCCAGCATGGTGAAGAGTTTCACTCCGCAGAGTGGACATCATGACTCGAGCCTATCTCGGGTTACGCTAGCAAAAACTAGTGTTTCAACACCATTACTGTATCCTGGACCTCTGAAATTTCACCTATCGATCCGAATTTGCGTCGTACCGCACCAAAGGCCCCGGACGTGTGGTGCGCGAGAAGTAAGACTAGAAAGATGCCACGTCGTAAGGGGGCAGCTGGGGCAGCCAGGCTTTGGCACGCTTTTTCTATATTTTACTGTCCCCCCGAAGGTGAGATATCGTGGCAAGAGCAGATATAGAACACCCGTCCAGACAATATACTTCTTCATGGACAACACGGCGCCCTCCAGAGAATACACAAAGGCACACCAGGGAAGGCACAAAGGTGCTCCTAACGGTTTAGATCCGCAGTATTCCCAATCCTACGCAGCCACCAGGACATCGAGATCGCATTGGAATGGGTCCCCGGTGTTGAGATGGATATTCGCTTGATTACATAATGTACATAAGTACTCTCTCCTACCTGTGCGTATACCTTCCGCCGAGCACTGTTGCGCTTCACCCGGACATCTCGAAATCACAGGCAACGAACGCTCAGACGAGCTGGCAAAAGAAGGAAGCAGAAAGCTACCCGAATACCCGTAATAAGCTAGCATTCTCCGGATGCATGCGAAAACACGACCTAAGGAGGCGATGGGTGAAGGCCTGGGCCAAGGACCCAGCGCAACGCAACCAGTCCAGCTCAAGGTCGCTAATCAGATTCCACCCAGCCTATCTGCAACAAAATGACTACAAGAGCCACAGGAAGACATTCTCCAGAGTCCTCCAATGCCGCATCGGACGTGCCCGCCTGGGGAGCTACTACGCTGAATTCGTGCCCAAAGAAGATCGCCAGTGCCCATGCGGAAAGCCGACCCAGACACGAGAGCACATTCTAGCAGATGCCCGATATTTGAAGATCACCGACACCTCGGCGACGGAGAGGACCGCCAAATGCGATACCTGCTAGGAACTACGAAGGGCGTAGGACCCTTGGCTGAGTTCATCGAGGCCACAGCAGCGTGCGACATAAAATAACTGAAACATCCATGCTCACACCTTATTTTGTTGTAAATATATATGCTTCATGCCAAAATACCACTAGGGAAACGATACCGAATCGACAGCGTGACACCAAAGAGAAACGCCGGAAGAGGCAGCGGGGACGGAAACAATACGAGTCCAAAGATTACATAATGAGAAGGGGGGACGCGAAAGAATATTTAACTTATGTGCGAGATGTATGAGGACCGCCCTAGGCGCCTTATAGCTACCTGTAGGCAGCCCGAAGCGGTATAGAAGAGAGAACACCACCACCGCCTTTTCTTTCCTCACTAATCGCAACACATTGGGCCTTTTTTTGTCGCAGGATGCAGTCGATGAGTTTGGGGCAGAGGATGGCGCAATGAGCATCCAGTTCACATTTCTGGTGACAATGGAGTCAATACGGCCATAGCATTCGGGTGACATGAGTAAATGAAAGCGCACGGTCTCACGAAACACATACCATTGCGGGAAATCGGTGTCTCCTCCTGGCTAGGGGTCCCCCTAAACCAACCCTCCTTAGATCGTCAACATCCTCTCTCGTGAGTTCCCAATCTTCCTCAGCCCCCATCCTCCTATAGAATCGGATGGCGAATCTAGACGGCCACCCATTATTATACAAGAAAAGCACGACTTTGCGAAGACGCGGGCATGATTTGAAAATCTCGAAGAAATCACTCTCAATCGAGTCCGGAGCCTGCGGGATCCATTCGGGTCTCAAATCCAAGACTAACTCTTCCAAATTACTGAAGAGTGATAGAGCACGAATATTTCCTTCCCGAGGTATTTCGAGTACAAGATACCGCAGGTTGGAAACAACTGTAGCCGCGATGGGGTCTGCTGCGAACTGGAAAAATGCATAGGGATGGAGCCCGTCATCTGCCCTGAACCAAAGAAGCTGTAAAGTAGCAGTTGACTGGCTAAGTGAACCAAAAAGATCAAATACTTCATCGGCGTGCAACAATGTAGCGAAAAGGTGAGTAACAGGTCGATTTTTGAGAAGGTGCCAGTCGCCTGAATCGAGAACGCGAAGGGGTGGAGGACGAGACCGCGGTTGCACAGTGAAGCTACCCCGATTGATGGAGAGGGTGGTGATCCTCTTCTGCGAGAGAAGGAACTCGGACAGAAAATTTATTTCGTGATACGAGTCTTTGTTGAGAGCGAAGGATTCCAAGTGGAAAGGAAAGGGGCCTCGGGCAAGCCTGGCAAGGTTCGACCCGATACCACTGGTCCACCATGATGTATGTGCTAAGTCTAATTCCAACTGTCGAAGACCCGTTAACATCCGAAGTGTAGTAAAGACCATTTCCATAATGCTCTGCCCAAATTTGGCTGCAGTATAAGCAGGCCGACGAAATGTCAGAGTGAATTTTCGGATGCGCTTAGCCCGTACTCCGGTGCAAGCGATACGGCATCCCTCTGCGGCTCGGTCTAGTTCTCCGCGACACAAGGCACCGTTGTCCTCATAGTTACGTACGCAGATGTAGAATGATCGCCAAATAAGCCTATCTGCCGCGTGCTTGAAGTCATGGTTGACGAGACTGGCAGCCTTCAAAGTTGTGATGTCGAGAAATTCCATCAAGATGCAAAGCACATCGTGAGGAAGGGCCGAAGTGACAGTCGGAAAATTCTATGTCATCGTGGTCGGGCATCAGAACAGTACAAACAGGACATAGGATCGATCGAACCGCATGAAAAGGGAGTACTGGCAACATGGTGACCTCGCGACTCGAAATTTGGATCCGTCGCCGCCTGGCACTGGTAGTGTTGCCGCGACTCCGCTTGGTAGTCTGGTAACGAGACTATCCGCTTGGTTCGACTTCGGCTTGACTTCGGGCGACTCCGCACGACTTCCGTCGACTTTGGCTTATCTCCGAAGTCAAGTCAAATTTACCGACTTTGACCCAAGCCGACTTAAGTCAAAAATATGTAGGTATCAATAGTATATATATATTTCTGCAAAGGTATACTGTGTGTTTCTGGATCAATTGTTTGTACTTATATATTCATGCAACACCAACAAATCCCAACAAATCAGTGTTTGATGTTTGAACAAAGTCCATGCAAGCGAGAAGTATCGGAACATCCCGGACTTGAGCTGACTCCAAGTCGGGCCGAAGTCATGTCAATTATTTGTAATCAATCGACTCCGCTTGAAAACGGCTTGACTCGGACTTAAGTCGACTCGAAGCCCGAGTCGCGGCAACACTACCTTGCAGCGACTCCCCTTGTCCTGGATGGTTTCCACCGACTTGACTGTAGAAAGACGTGTTCGGTGGGTACAAATCAGCGGTATTTACACAGTGTATGTACCAGAGGTTTGTGGGCAATAGATCGCCGAGGAGGACAATGCGGGCATAACTGGAAGTGCCGATAAGGCGCGGCTGATGTCCAATTCAGCTGCTACCTCTGACACTCCGTCGGTGCCTCCGAAGATCGAACTCGGCCAATATCGACTTTAAATCCGTTCAGTTGGGGTTGGTGTCGGTTCGGCTCGACTGGTGACTCCTGGGCGATTACTTCAAGTCTGAGTCGCAGCAACACTAGTCCAAAGGATTACAACAATGCATCGTAGTGACAAGTAGTGTCTTACCATCTCCTGGGTTCCATTTATCAATGGAACACTCTATCAATGCGAATACTGAGGACCTGCTACCGAATATCAAGTGCATAATAAGTACACGTACGCAATTGAACCCTTCCAGGGGGTACCACTTTGCAGATGCTTCAGGCATCGGGTGATACGCATCCCAAGAGGCTCGAGCAAGATTCAGCAGTGTGCTGCGATCGGAAACATCGGGTGCCGGGATTGCCATTGTCTCCCAATCAATCCGCAGTGACTGTTGTTTGCTCATGGAAGTGAAGGGCGCAGCCTCATATTCCTTCGGATCCACAGGCTGTTGGATCTCTGTGACTCGAAAACGAGCGTTTACAGAGGCACCCTGAGAAGATTCTGATAGGCCTCTCTTAGTGTCCGCCACCAAAAGTAATGCCGGTTCTTCAGGGGATGGGAATGTCCAGGAAGCTGTGAGGGTAAAGGAGATAGTCCCAACATTTCCCAGAGCCTTCTCGGCCCCTGGGGCCACCTTTTCCCAATTTTCAATTACTTCTGTTTGGACCATCTTCCGCACTAGTAAGGCGTGCACAGCCACACCGACGGTTGCCTCCGTGAAATGAACACCACATGGCCTGGAGGAATGAGGCAACAAGACAACCCAAGAATCGAGCCAGACTCGCCTCTGGATCCAAGAGTCGCTCCGTAAGTTGGCGATCTATCCGTGAAGGTCGGATTGCCCCGCAACGTGAGGCATTTCAGGAGCCCGTCCCGTGGAAGCCCCTGTGTAGAGGTCCATGCCCCCCGACGGACTGGGCCTCGTTGGCCATGGATTCATGGCTTTCTCCACACAAGCCGAGAGGCCGGTACGCCATCGATACCACAGCGACATGCGCCGGTCGTCTTTTTGGCGCGAATTTCGATGCGTATGCCAGCCTATTTTCTTGGTCTCAACCCATCGTCCGAACGGCGTCTTACCGTATGCGATCCATACCAACGTTTGCAAGCGTACGTACAATCCTGAGGCCGCCGCGAAGGATGACGCATTCTCTATCGGCGAGTCCGACCAATAAGTGTATCCAGATCGCGGACACTCCGGTGCCTCGACATGCACCTCACGGAAACACTTGGGCTGATCTCAACTTTCAATAAGGTGGGCTTACGATTCCCCGCGGGGGTGGGCTTACATAGCCCATCTCTTTGATATTCCAAACTCACTACACCGAATTCCCAACACTTTCCACTCGATGGCTGCTTGGTTTTATTTATGAGCTTCAGAAGAATTTTGAGTACCAATGTGTCCCGTATTCAAACTGCCCTTGGTCCCCCATATGGATGCCCATCTGGTGTGTAAATGAGAATCCCAACCAACCCCTCTCGGGCGCAGCCGATACTGTACTTGAGATCGCATCATCAGATTCATTACCATGCCCATTCAGCGACTACAACGGCCTCGTGACCATCGCATCCATGTCCCTCGCACCCCACAGGACCCACCAACCCTCGATGACTTGGCGAGGGCACTGGAGGTCAAGACTAAAGTCCTAAGCAGTTACCGTGTGTAGTCATTCCCATGTGTCTTATATTTGACGTACTACCTTGGTCACGCTCCTCACTATAGAAAGTACTTATCATCGAAAATGCACTCAGGACGATGTAGGACGCGCAATGGTGTATGAACACAGACTACTTAATGCTATGACAATCGAGGAGAATAATGGTTCGCGTAAACTCGTACTCACTGTCATACTGTACTCATTTTCTCAAGAAGCACTAGCCCCGGCCTGGTTCGCACCCGTCCAAGTGCAATTGAACGCCATTCAGCAACAATTGGCTGGCATAGAAGAAGAATTGCTCGCTGTAGAAGAAGGGCTCGATAATGTGGCACAGTCAGCAGGCAAATGTTGCGCGGAGGTTCCTACGCGTCGAGATCATTACTGCACGCGTCCGTATCTCTATAAGTTAATTTGGTAGGGCGAGTTCGTTCTGATCGCGCTTTATAGGCCACCAATGCACTGAATGACACGGGCGAATTGGTTCCTTGGATAATAGTGCCATTCAGTGACGGCCGCAACCCTACTGAGGAACCAGTGGGTTCTTACTTCTGAAGCTTGAATTTGACCGTTTATTGAGCCCCCATTTAGTTCTCCCTACCGGCTCTAACATCGACTAGCGCCATCGAGAGACTCGATGTGGACACTTGTAATGAGTACCTAGAAGGCTATGGCGTTGACATCCTCCCTGGAGACGGTGACCTCAAGGAACGTCATAGATTGCTCCAAGATGCCATTGGTTGTAGGGTCTCGCGTTTGTAGCTCTTCCACATTATTTGTCGTGTACTCCAAGATTAGCTCTCTCCTAATGTTCTGTCTCGTCCGCTACATACTAGACTAGTTCTACAAGAATCTGTGACTCCACACGTCTCGTCTCTCCTCCGTTTACTCCGCCTTCTTCCCTTCTTGCACGGGTCCCCCTTAATGTCAGCCTCAGGCACCTCACAATCCCGAGTTTCGTCGGAGTCCTATAAGAGACACTGTATATTAATCTTTTAAGAATCCGATACATTGTAAGATAATATTCGACTGTGCCGCGCGCCACCAAATTTTATGATGTAGTCGAGGGCAACATCCAGGCAATATCCAAAAAAAGTGATTCATCTTTAGCCTCTGGGATGGGAATACCATCGATTCCGTCATAGGCGCGTTCCATTGGTCACTCGATCAAGGGACCGTCTGCCGAGGTCTTCCCAGGCTCTGGGAACAGTGTCGGTGGGAATGAGCTGAGTGTCGCGGGTTTGTAGGGATGCACATGTGAAAGATCAAATACTTGGAGGGGCACACATGTATCATGAGGAGGGAGGCTGCCGTGTTCGCAGCGCAGACCGTCATCTCCGGATACCCTGGACCTGGACCCGGCCGGATCGCAGGATGGCGAGGACAACTCCACACTTGGCTCATCTTCACGAGTTTCCGGCGCCAAGTCAAACGTACCTGGTTGCCCTGGGATTCCAGCGTCATCGGATCGGGGCCCCAAGCCTATGCCTACTCCATCTCCAGCCGTGTCGAGGTCATGGGTTGAGGTGGCCTCTGTGAGCCCGAGAATGTACCCGACGTCCTTCATTGTGCCCCCCATATCGACAGCTTGTTTAGCTTCCTTGAGGGACTCCTTCAAGTCTGTGAGGTAAGCCAAGATTATCCCAAACGCCTGTTCCATCACACTTGCGTCATGCAAGGGACCCTTGAGCAGCAGGTCGGAGATGTAACGAAGCATTCTTTAGGGGATGTTAAAAACATCACGGCATAGGAAATCGACAGTACTTACGCATGTAAAAAGAGCAAACCAGTGGTCACGATGGACGCATAGCAATAATCTCCTTCAGTTGGATGAGGTGGAAAGAGGTGCCCATTTGGAGGAATACAGAGCGACAGGAGCTGGCAGATGGCAAATGTGCAATTCGCGATCGACGTTAATGGGGTGCCGAACCTCCCCAAGTCCCTTGCTTGCCTTGCTATCTGAATCCCGCAGTTAAAAGAGTCGGTAAGTAGTGTTGGAGGCTTTTCCTGTCTCTCCGATGCCTTCTGGGCAGTTACAGGTTCGAGATTGATGACAAGATGAATGCTAGACTCTGTCTATGAGTAGATACAAAAAAATCGAACTGGGAACGTCTCACAGAAATGCTATGTTGAGGGGAGGAACATCGGGATTACGATTGGTGCTACGTGCAACCCACTTGCTTATCGCCTTGGCCGCTCGCTTTGAGCCCGAGGGCTTGGACAAGCCACGCATTGTGAGCACGGAATATCGACTCAACGGACGTATGTCTTACCCTGGGGAAATCCTGCCCGACTCCGAAACATCTGATGTTGAACCTTCGACAGATTGAGCAGACACCAGTTTGACCCAGATTCCAGAGGGCAGAGGGTGTTTTGAAGACGACAAGGCCAGCAGCCGTAGTCGCGTACAACATCGCTTGTTTGAGATGCATCGGTCGTCGTGAGGGAGCGCCAGAAACGTCGGAACATGTGGTTGGGAGGGAATAGATCCGAAACAGTCCTAAGGTCTGGCCAGTCCGACTTTTGGCGGTAGTGTTGCCGCGACTTGCAGATCGAGCCGACCCAAGTCGCAGGTCAGGTCGTACGGAAGTCGCTCTGAAGTTGAGTCAAGCCGAGTTGTTTCAAGTCAGAGTCGGCCCAGACTCACAATACGCATTACAGTACGTAATATGGATTCCTTTTTCGGGAGCACCGATACGTGAAACTTCCCGCTTACTGTACAATGCTTTATCTTGCGTCTTCAAACATTGTGGTTCATCAGAATACCTCCCAATAGCAATTACCTAGACCCAGTGTTGTGACGAGTGATTACTGCAGCAGCCTGGTGCGACGTCGAAGACAGGCGCGACCCCCTACGAGGCTAGCGAGTTTGTGTCCGTTCACTCATCGGCCAGACACTTGTCTCTACTGACGTAGCTGTGTGAGAGGTGCGAAGCAATTGCTTCGCCGATCCGGTGCGTGAAGTCGCAGATATGACCGCGCGGGTGGGCGGGATTATCTGCCACTCTCACGACTGAACCAGTAGACAAAATGAAGGCAAGTGGGTTGGAAAAGAAGTTAGCTAGAGATCCCCTCCCAGACAGCATGAATGTCATAGACAACGAGACGCGCGCGACGACAGCAGTAAGTAAACCGGCTCTTGCCGACTTCGAATTCACTAGCTTCTGCGTCGCGGACTAAGAGGAATATAGCTATGTCGACGACCTTGCCAATATGCCAAGATTCCGCAGCTACGTTTCACGGGAATATTCTCCACCTTTCTCTCGCCGGCAGCACTGGCACTCGGACATGATCTTTGCTTTGCTACCCTTTTTCAGCTGCTCTTTAACCTGGTGTCACTATAAAACAGCGGGCTTAGGCTCGCCAAATAACAAGGACAAGGATATATTCCATTCTTCCCGGTGTTCTCTATACCTGAGCAGTCGAGGCTCGCCAATCTTCCGAATCCGCCCCATCCGCTTAGTAATCAGGGGAGATTCATCTTTAAGTCATTACTTTTCTCCACATACTGTAGGCCTAAAGATCTTTGACCCGCGCGTTTCATCGCAGCACTCGTCTATATGCACCTGATTACCCCCCGAGTATTATCTAATCATCGTGCAGACTCCAGCGTTCTGATTGGCTCCCTGCGTAATTGCATTTCTTGCCTCTGTGCCTGATTCTTTTCCTCTTATTTCATAATATAGTTCTTTTCGAATTGGTTTCTTTGCCTTGTCCTCATTACGTTGGGCTACCAAGGTCGTACCAAGTGCTCACGTGCGTCCGGTTTTCTCCGAAAACAGAAGCGCCAGTTGCTGTACCCCCTTGAAGCAAGGGATGGGATATAACGCCTCGCCCTTGGCGCCACTACCCCCGAAGATCCAGCACGTACTCAGTTGACTTACCTCTTTCTCACACTCTCAGCAACGTCTCTGTTGACCTTTCGAAATTTGGCTGCTATCAAGAGGCACTGAAGGCACATGAGGAGGCCATCAGAATTTATCGCCGGCCGGCAGTGGATCGTCTGCACGTATCGCACCTCGCTCTCTCTTTTGGCCACATCTCTGTTTGTCTGCTGGAATGTGGTCCCCTCAAGTGGCACAGAATGTCTCAGGGTGTTTGCTGGAGGATTTGCATCATCACTCTCCAAGCTTTCACCCTACTATTCAGAAATGGGACAGCACGAGGATGCGTTGCAAGTGCGAATGGAGGCGGAAGCTGCCTCACCGGATCACCAGCCGTACACTCGAGGCATGACTCTATCATCCAGCTTTCGGGAGATCGAATGTCGGTTATTTTATGGAATCCTTCCATAACTGACTGCGGGGACTCCTGGGTTGGCCCGAGGGATGGTCTAGGGAAACTCTGGTTTGCTATCGAGGCCATTGCGCCTGCGTTTGTGACGTCGTTGTCATTTTTTAGCCTTCCAAATATTAGTACTTGCTAGAATGATACTCATAAGCATCCCCACTTATCGACATTGTACACATTGTGCTTATGTTCTAACCACGGTGGTTTACGAAGGACCGGATCCAAAGAGGTCTGATCTTCGCAATCCAGGCCCCTCTATAGAGGACAGTCCTGGATGATGCGATTTCATGTCTCCAGATGCTTGCCGTGGCAGCATGCCTCTTTCATCCGGTACAAAATGTTTGTAGATGAAGGCTGGTAGGAACGTGTCGAGCCCCACCGGATACACGGCTGGTATCCTTATCATCGAAATATTCTCAAACAGTCGGCTCACGAAGACCATGCGTGATATTTCCCTCCAAGTTGGTGCCGTTGATTTCCTGATAATTTTCAGTGCAGCGCTGAGGGGTTCAACAGAGGAAAGCTGGTCGCGTGATGAAGCCATTATCAAGCCCCTTTCCGTTTCATTCTCTGCATACATACCTTCCGAAGAGAGACTAAACATGCGGCGTCTCTCAACCTTGTCAAGACCCCCCTGTGGATTCGCCCGCAGAGAGCTTTCCTCGACGTCACTGAGTGTTGGTCTGCGCCGAGAAGACCCTGCACGCCTCTGGGAGCGCCGGGCTCCCCTGACTCCCGCTGCTGTATACAGCCTTGTCCGTAACGGCGTGCAAATCATCGTTCAAGGGTGCGAGCGCCGTGTCTTTAGTGATAAAGAATACGCGTCGGTGAGTTCTATTCATGTCATATCCAGGTATAGCAGGCACACCGATATATCCAATTAGGCTGGAGCCAAGATCGGATCCTCACTTGAATCATGCTCGATTATCTTGGGAATAAAGGAAGTTCCTTTGAACGAACTACTCACATCTCAAGTGCACAATCAACCTCGAACACACCTCATGTTCTCCCACACCGCTAAGGGCCAGAGATATAACCTTCCTCTCCTTGGACGATTTCTCGGATCCCCCCAAAGCCCCATCTCATTGACTACGAGCAAATCACTGACAAAAATGCAAAGCGCACCGTCGCTTTCGGATTCTTTGCTGGGTCTGCAGGGGTAATAGAGGGTCTCCTCGCATCTGCCCTTGATTTGTTGAGCCTTGGTATTGCTTCCCCATTCCTCGTGAGTTTCTTCTACTCTCTTCAAGACAGCGTTCTGACCATGCGACTTGCGACTTTGATTTCGTGTGATATTAAGCACCTTCCAAGAGCTTATACCAATCGCACTCTACAATCAATGAAAGGTTCCCTACGATTGGTAGGCGACCATGTCGCATCTCATGGAACACCCTCTTCCGCCGGTCCTTTCGTAATCGCTGTGACCGGGTTCGTGAATTTCTTCCAGCCATTCTGCGTAAGGTATGCTCACTTTTCGAACACATAGCAATGGAAATGTTGTCAAGGGTGCACTGGACATGCTTCAGAACTTGCCCATCCGCTTCGTGACACCTGAACAGCTCCCCCGGCTTGTTGCTGATCCAGGTCCGCTTCATGCCTAACTTCATTTTTATTTATTCAATCCTAACTATTCGATTCTGAGCCAGACCCCGATCTGACGAAGGTGATACAAATCGATGTAAGGACAAGGTGGAGTGCTCTCCGGCTAACAGCTCACGTCAGGTTTATGTGGTGCACGCCTTACCATCTTCTTACATTTTCCGACATGACGGCGCCCGTTATTCCCGCTCAGCGTACTATGCGCGCCCTTCAGACTATGAGAGCCGTTTTCACGAAATAGTGCGTTTTCCTATTTCTATCACTCTTGAATTGAAGAGCAAACCCGTGGTATTTATGATCTCAGATTGCACCATATATTTCGGTTCTCATAAATGGCGCAGGGTGGCAACCAGGATTCCCTCGTCTAATGTCTAATGAACAGCTAGCTCTCGCCTTGCATCGGGCAGCTGCCTTGGGTAAAGCTCGTTTCCGCAGCGTTTCCGATATTTCTTGCGACGTGAACGTGCGTTTTCCTTCATTGGATTAAGCAAAAGGATACGTGTGGACCGATAGCTCCTTTCTTTCCAGGGCGGCCTCGAGTTTGTTTCCAAGGCTACGACCATCGATGATCCCTTCTACATTGCCCGTCCTTCCACCTTTCCTCCTAATCTACGTGGTGTCCAGGTCATGGCTATTGATATTCTTCCATCCGAAGTGCCCTTCGACGCATCAGAGTATTTCAGTCAAGCTCTCCTTCCGTATCTCCGAGCGCTCCTCCGTTATGAACGGGAGCGACATGGTTTGCCCACTACAGAAGATCTAGGAGATGTTGCCGAGAGACTTAGCGCTCTGAAGCGTGCGACAATTGCGGAGAATGGGGAACTTACTGAATCTCATCGATGGCTTTATGAACCTCTTCGAGATGTGGGCCTTGTTACCCTACCTCCCTCACATTCAGCTCCATCGGTACCTCCGTCGCCATCATCCCCGTCGTCGTATTCTCCTTCATCTGTGGCAAGAAGCCACACTAATGCACCTCCCAAAGTTCTCCTCTTTGGAAGCGGGATGGTTGCGAAACCATTCTGTCAGACAATTTTGGACCATGGCCGCAAAAATGGCGATGTGCAACTCGTCGTAGCATCTAACAATATTGCTGAAGCTTCTGCTCTAGTGCGAGGGCATCCAAAGAGCGTCTGCAGTGGAGGTTGACATCGCCGATAAGGTTAAGGTGGGAGCATTGGTGAAAGAACGCCGATATAGTCGCCAGGTACGCGTCTGATTATTTCCTTGAATGGTTAACAATATTGATCTCGATCTTATGGCACCAGTCTATTGCCTGCACCGCTTCATCCTATTATTGCCGAGCACTGCATCACTCATGGAAAACATCTTGTCACTGCGTCGTATATATCGTCCGCCATGCAAGATTTGAATCGGAGGTAGCTCAGACATTTATCACTATGTCGAGGTCGTATCGTTCCACTGACCCCATTGCATCCTAGGGCGTTGGAAGCAGATGTGTTGCTATTGAATGAGATTGGTCTTGACCCAGGTTTGGACCACCTCAGTGCGATGGAGCTGAAGAGTTCTATGGCAAACCAGGGCAAGCGCATAGTGTCTTTCACGTCTTGGTGTGGCGGTCTTCCTGCTCCCGAGTTCAGCAACGTAAGTCATAGTCGTGCACACCGCCGTAATCTTGATTTACGGTCCTCATAGGTTCCTCTCGGAATGAAATTTTCTTGGAGTCCCAGGGCTCTCCTCAGTGCCGCTCTGAATGATGCGCGATTCAAGATGGCTAACAAGGTAATTCAAGTGTTGTTGTCTTCCATTGCAGTTCTAATCCCTAAAATGCCGGTTTTCGATAGATATACTCTATTCGTGGTCAGGATCTCTTGTCTTCGTTTTTTCCTGACGTACCCCTAGCAAAGGGCTTTGCACTGGAGGGTCTGGCGAACCGTGACAGTCTTCCTTACGCGGACACATACAGCCTCTGGACCTCTCAACACGCTCGAAACTGTTTTCCGTGGAACTCTTAGGTATGGCTTTACTTGGATGCGTCTCAGATCTGCACTGTCGGCTATGTGATGGCAACTGCGTGGATATTAGGTACAAGGGCTTCTCCGAGCTGTTAGACTCGTTGCCGCCGGATTGGACTTTTGAATGTCCGGGACGATTCCAAGGTGGCCTTGGATAACTGGTCCGAACTGTGCGGCAAGGTCCTCGCTGCCACGACTTCTAATGGCGCCATGGCTAGCTCTTCAGTTCTGTCCCTGGCCTCTTTGAAATCTGCCCTGGTCGATGTTCTTCCAAGTCCTGCGAGAACTGAATCGGCAATCGAAGCTCTAGAGGCGTGAGTCCTGGATTTATTCGAGAATCGACAGGCATAATTCATGTGCTGTTATCCAGGCTATCTATTATTCCTGGGAAGACAGCTCGCATATCTGATACTAGCCTTCCTCCCATTCCAAAGGGTCGGCAGACGCCTCTCGACCTACTGGCCGCAATTCTCTCTCACAAATTAAGGTATCAACCTCATGAGCGAGACCTAGTCATTCTCAGCCACGAAATAGTCACTGTCCCGTCATCGATCTCGGAAGTTCCTCCTCCCGATAGTCTTCATAGAGAAGTTCATCAAAGTACACTGGTAGTCTACGGCGATGCACATCTTGGATCAGCGATGTCCCGGACTGTCGGTCTTCCTTTGGCATTTGCGGCCCTCCGGATTTTGAAGGGAGAGGTACATGTAAGGGGTGTAAGAGCACCGGTTGACAGTGAGGTGTATCTGCCCGATCTTGGCTGATTTGGAGACTGCTGGGATCATCATGCGGGAAACGTCTAGCCGTGGTTCTGGGATGGCAGAGGGACTGGCCAAGGCGTTGAGTGCTCCTGCGCGGTAGGCAGCACCAGGCGATTCCGTGTACTTTCAATACGTATCCATGTACTTGTATAGTATTTTTTTCCTTATTTACGGCCTGCCCAAGAAAGTAAGCCAGCTTCCTTGGCTTTGGGCGTTCTTTATGGGGGTCTTTGAGACCAAAGAAGATGCATCGCAGGCCAAATGCAAGTGATTTTTTACAGTTACATACAACACAAATAAACAGACGCGCAATCGACTGTAGCTAATCAGAAAGTAAACTGGAAACAGTGGATGAAAATCTTGGTTTTGGTGGAACAACATAGAAAGAGGGCATAAGCCGAAACAAGAGTACGGTTACCATACAAGAGGTACAGACATAGGGCAGAATCCCTTGTCAATACATCAACACAACATGGGGGATCACAATCAGTAGTATGCCAGTCCAGCCCATGTGAGGAGACTGCCTGCGACAGCTCCAGCTAAAACTCCAGCGGGCGAGGGGATGCCGATCTCGATACGTATGCGCTTCGCAGGACGCTGCTCTACTGTGTCGCTATCGAGCTGTCCTGGCGACGACGGAGAAGGCGAGTGAATTGTGGCGATTGCGGCCGCCTGCGACCCGCCATCAATTTGAATCGACTCGGATTCCTGTGTATCCACGACATTACTGTCATTCGCGGTCTCCGCGTTCGTAGTGACGTCGCCGCCAGCGTCATCTTCTAATGAGCGCTTACGAGAAGCCTGAACAGATGTGAATGCATACGAGATCACCGGGAATAAATGGGAACGAAGTTTCGTAAGATCCGCAGTGGAAAGCGGACGAGATTAGTGTACCTTTGAAATGGAAACGGAAGCTTCGTCGGCTTCTTTTGCCCGGTGAACCTGCTCCAAATGAGCCTTGATTGCGGCTTCTGTATCAACCGCGAGCTTCTTGACTTCTGCATCGATGGGCATTAGCGGTTCAGGGAAAGATAAGGCTCAGGGGTCAGCACCACTGCATCCTGGCCCGACGAGACAGTGCAGAGAAGAGAAAAAAAAACAGACCGGTCAGTATAGAATCGACCTCTTCCCTACCGCCAGCAACTTCAGCACGTAGGTCGGCGACCTCTTGAAGAAGCTCATTGCACTGGGTGTCAATAGTCTCCAATGCCACGTATCGCGTCCCCAGGCCGGATTCCACTTCCAATAAGACCCTGGCGAGCTTGCTCTCCAGAGCTGCCAGGCGCTGAATAGAGACATTAGTATTCCCCGCTTATCAGCCGCAAGGATACAAACGTCTTACTCGGTCATTCCTCTCCAGCACTTCACTAGAGCTAGCGGACTCTCCAGCATCGATCTGTTGATTCAAGTCTATGGGTGTTACATCTTTTCTGAACGCCTTCAGTAGATCAATATCGGCCTGGAGAACAGTCATAATTCATCGATTGCAATGGGGAGATGCCTAGGTTGACCTACCTGGAGTCCTTTGAGCTTCTCCATCCTTTCAAAGATCTCGGCGTGAAACTCTGGAGACGCTGCCACAACTTGAAGGTGAGAGTCCAAGTTGGCATTGGGGTCCGAGTGAGGTTCCGAAGCGAAGGAATCCCTGGCCAAGGAGAGTTCAGGAGGAGGCGTGGATGAGGTGAAGGAAGGAAGGAAGTTTTGCGTCTCTGATGGAAAGGTATCGTCTTTGTTCACCGAAGAAGAGGGGGGAGATGAGTTAAAGTATGGAGGGTCTGAGCTATAAGGAGGGAGGGAAGGACCCGAGGGTGGCACATTTGACGAGGGTGAATGTAGGCTCGGTGGCAAATGCGTGAGCTCAGGAGAAATGCGTATGTCTCCCATAGCAGGCCCAGGCGGATTGCGGTGATACATCACACTGGGAATCTCCACAATCGAAGGAGACCGAGAGATGGCCGGATCTCGGGGACTAGCGGGTCGAGGTGAATGGCGTTGATACTGCACACTGGGAATCTCGACAATCGAAGGAGACCGAGAGATAGACCGATCTCGGGGACTGTGTGATTGATACGAGTAGAATGAGGAAGAAAAACGACGCGGTGGAGATTCATCATCGATGCGAATAGGGGCATCGTACGTGATATTGTCTTCAAACGAGGATGCGTGGTCTGACTCCCTGTCATACTCAAAATCCTCTTCGTCGTCATCGTCGTCATCTTCGAGATCATTATCATCCAATCCATAGCGGTTAGACTTTGTATAATGGTAGCTATCAAATCTGGGGGAGGCTGCTAAAGCGCCAGAACAAGATGGTGAGATGGAGGCACACCTGTCGTCAGGATCCACGGTTGGGTGCCTGGCAGGCAGGTTTGAGGAAGGATCGCTGTAGGCAAATTTGACTGTGACTGTGGCAGGTTGATGAATCTGGCAAAACAGCTAAGTTTTGTCGGAAGTAATGGAGCTGACGAATGTACCTGTCCGTTCTTCTCAACGGGTTTACCAAAGATAAAGATGTCACCATCGAGGACAGGCAGTTTGTCCTCGACCTTGTTATTCATTCCAAACACATGCCTCCACGTCCCATGGTGAGAGGCAGAGTCAGTTAAGAATACCTGACCACGAGGGGTTCGTTTCAGTAACACCGATATTGGGCGAGATGATCAACTATCATCGCCGAACACTACATACTTGGTTGCCTTCCATATGCACGATGGCGTGTTCCCGCGACATGACGGGGCAAGGGAGGACAAATGAATTGGGTGCAAGGCGCCTGTTAGTTCCGGGCTGAGGTTCTCGCCCGATGACCACGGTCGAGAAATCTCTCTTCCAGTATATTTCTTGGTTGCGAGAACTTGTTGACTGCTCAATATGTCCTTCCGTTACAGAAAGGAGCTGGACACCCTTTATCTCTGTGCGATCAGGGGATGGTCAGAGGTCATGGACTGATCAGCATCAAGAAACGACGTGACCCACCTCTTTCGGCTTCAAGCATAGGCAGATAGGTATCTTCTGGAGGAGAAATGTATGACTCCATCGTGGACGTTAGCCTGGAGGATCGGGCGTCTTACTGCGGCATTCCCCGAAGCCGCCAGGACACAGCTGATGCCCCAGTGGCTCACACAATCCCAACTTATGGGGAATCTTGTGCGGTACGATCCCCGCTATCCTCTACCGTGGCCCGAGTGACTCGGATACCGAGAAACTTAGGCATAACCTAACATGGCTGCACTTTGGCCAAATCTAGAGTTGGACATCGTACTTCAATCTATGCTATCCACGTCCTAGGAATGTACCTGATAATTCCAGCACTTTTACTCTGACACTCGGGAGACTATCAATTTCTTGGATAAAATCGAGGCAATCGATACCATGCTGGCACAACCGGTTCAACGGCCCGCCGCATCAGAGCAACCATGGTTGACTCTTATTCGGGGCAACGCATCTGTCAAGTTATCCAGCTCAAAGCCGAGTATATTGAGGAGTATAAGAGAGTGAGTGTTGCGTCTACAGAGCTCGGTAGGGATCTTACGACAGTTTATCGGTTCCGCCTTCAGATTCACAAAGACGTCTGGCCAGCTGTCCTAGAGACTTTGCGCCGTTCGCACATAGTCGATTATTCAATCTATCTCTTGCCTTCACCGCCTTATGCTTCTTCCCACATTCCTTCGAACCTGACTGCGCCTCAAGGGGCATCGGAGACTGCTCTTAGGAGGGCTTCTGATTGCGACGTTCAAATACATCGGCCACGACTTCGAATCAGATATGAAGCGGGTGGCAGAGGACGAGGTAACCCGCCAATGGTGGAAGATCACAGATCGCATGCAGGTTAGTCTGATAGAGGGTGCGAAGGGCAGCGGGGACGGGGAATGGTGGCTTAACTGCGAGGAGGTCTTCAGGTTCGAGCAGTAGTAGCGCCAGATTTATGTGACTCATATATATCCAATGCAAGAAATCGGTTCAGTGCTTTGTAGAAGCCTTCCACCTTGAGTCGCTCTCGAATGTCCCTACTTTCCTTCATTTTTAATGTCGTAGCGGCACGATCGACTTAGTTCTGGCGGGCACAAGAATGACTGGCCACCTCCCAAACCGCACGCAGCGATGGGTTTTAAGCACGTCCATCGATCGTCCAGGAAGTGAATTACTTTCAAAAGTCTTAAGGATTGTACAAGTCCACATCTTGAGCTGTGTGGAAACGTTTTGGTGGCTCAATATCCACTATATTCTCATCTCGAGCCGAGAGAATCTTCATAATGGTTGGGGGGCCCGATATCGTGAGGCTCCAGATATATTAAATGAACCGAGGCGACGATTGCTCTGAAGGACACACTATTGTTGCATTTTGGCCTGCATTACTTGGATCAAGAAGCTGAGATTTTCCTGCTTCTTCTGTATCGTCTCCTGTAAGGTCTCGAGGTTTGACCGTACAAAATCCATCTTGGCTTGATAGTGTTTGACTGCGGCTGCCCGCTCCTATGCACATCATAAGGTGATAACGAATTAATGGTTACCCCACGAGGGCTCACCTTTTTCACGTAATATCCCGTGCCGACATCAACTATCACGGTATCGGGGTTTGATAGTCGACCAGGAACGTAGAGCGAGTTGGTCAACGGTACAAGAATAACTTTACCTAGATGTAACAGAACTTCAGAAATATTCAGTCTGAGTGTCGAGAGGACATACCGGTATTGGAAGGGTTGATTTCTGCTACATTCTCTACACATGCCTTGAACTTGGCCTGTGCTTGCTTAAGTTGCGCAAACGAATTCGTCAAATGACCCAGTTCCTGAACAAAAAAAATGCATCTAATTAGTCTACCATCGTTTGGATCAGGCAGAGCAAGTTGTAACCTCGTCCAGCTGCCTTTTTACCTCGGTAAGTTGTGGTAGATCGAGATCTTGGACGTTCACAGACATGGCGCGACCACGGCAAATTCCGGTTGTCCGCACCATAACTTTTCTATACCTAGGCAGGTTCTTATTCTATACCACGATAAGCGCCCTATTCTTGTGTGTCTGGGGCTGCTTTAGCTACTCTCACGGGGCTAGCATATATCCACCCCAATTTGGGTTGTGGACGCCATCGTGGCCAATATGGAACTTAGAGTACTTCCCATCCGAGGGCAAAGTCTCTTGCGCGCTTTCCGTCATACGTTAAGCACCTCATGCTATACCCTAATGCGAGCGGCATCAAGTGCTTCCGCCCTCAAATCCCGAGCCAAACCGGTTGTAGATACTGCAGCGCCGGGACTTCACCTGTCCGAAAATGATATTGCACGACTTATGCGACAACGGAATATTGGAGTTTCTGCTCACATCGATTCCGGAAAGACTACCCTGACGGAGAGGATATTGTTTTACACTGGTCGGATACGAGATATTCATGAGGTTCGTAGAATATGTGCCAATTCTCACGCGTTTCGCCATTTGACACCCCTGCCGAAAGGTACGCGGCAGAGATGCTGTCGGAGCCAAGATGGATAGCATGGAGCTTGAGCGGGAAAAGGGCATAACAATCCAAAGCGCTGCGACGTTTTGCGACTGGAATGCGACCGTTCCTACAACTGGGGAAATCGAAAAGTATGCAATTAATATCATCGATACACCAGGTAGACGTTTTGGAATTTCTCGCGTTTTTGGCTCTTCAATTTTTTTTTTGGCCAGGTCACGTCGATTTCACTATTGAGGTAGAGCGCGCATTACGAGTATTGGACGGTGCAGTCTTGGTTCTGTGTGCGGTTTCTGGTGTCCAAGTCAGTTTAGCACTAGCTCTCCCCCCAATTACTGCTTAAGGATTTGAATTCAGAGTCAAACCATTACAGTTGATCGACAAATGCGACGGTATAATGTTCCTCGAATATCATTTATCAATAAAATGGACAGGTATGAGTCATGCGAAGCTAATTAATAGGCGCACACCCTCCTGATCCTTCGTCACCGTAGAGCTGGTGCAAATCCAACGCGGGTGATTAACCAGATCCGTCAAAAACTAAAAATGCCGGCTGCTGCTGTCCAGGTACCAATTGGAATAGAAAGCGACTTCAAGGGAGTCGTGGATCTCGTTCGATGGAAAGCTCTTTATAATGAGGGAGTGAAAGGGTACGCTTCTTCGCTTTGCCATACATCGTCCATCGGTGAAAGATTACTTCCCCGTCGTCAATGCAGCATTGACGTCGTAGAATCGGACGAAATCCCTGAAGATGTCTTGGAACTTGCGAAAGCCAAGCGCCAAGAATTGATAGAGGCACTTGCAGACGTGGACGATGCGATAGGTGATCTCTACCTGGCCGAAGAAGAGGTGACCACTCCTGATCTTGTTAGTGCCATCCGGCGGGCGACCATATCCCTTAAATTCTCTCCCGTCTTCCTCGGGTCTGCCATTAAAAATACCGGAGTCCAGCCTATGTTGGACGGTGTATGCGCATACCTTCCAAATCCGAGAGAGGCCTCTGTAAATGCTCTGGATCTTGACAAGCCGGATCCCGAGTCATCTCCGGTGCAACTTATTCCTGCTGCCGAGGCGCCACTTGTCGGACTGGCATTCAAGCTCGAGGAAGGTCGATACGGGCAATTGACATACATGCGAGTGTACCAAGGGTCTTTAAAGAGAGGCGCAATTATATATAATGCGCGCACTGGCAAAAAATTAAAGGTTCCAAGGCTTGTGAAAATGCACAGTAATGACATGGAGGCACGTACTTCTACGTTAATGGATCTTTTATGTTCTGACATGTAGGTCTAGGACGTCAATGAGATTGGACCTGGAGAAATATGTGCTATTTTTGGTGTGGAGTGTTCATCTGGCGACACATTCACTGACGGGAGCACAAACTACTCTATGGTAAGTTCATAGTGTTGTAAGTTGTTGCGCCAGGAGTAATCATTAAATTACATATCTCTAGACTTCCATGTTTGTTCCGGAGCCCGTTATATCACTCTCAATCAAACCGTCCGGTTTGGAGACCCCTAATTTCTCTCGCGCACTGAACAGATTCCAGAAAGAAGATCCAACCTTCCGTGTTCATATCGACGCTGAAAGTTCCGAGGCCTGTGACATCTTCCTTCAACGGCAATGATCCCTACTCAGACTTATTGTGATTGTTCTTAGACCATTATCTCTGGTATGGGTGAACTTCACCTCGACATCTATGTCGAACGCATGAGGCGAGAGTATGGGGTAACGTGCATAACGGGAAAGCCACGTGTCGCATTCCGCGAGACCATCGACTCAACGTGCAAACTTCACCTATACACACCGCAAGCAGACTGGTGGTGCTGGACAGTTCGGGCGCGTCACCGGATTCATCGAACCAATCGATTTGGAAACTGAAGACCAAGGTGCTACAGAAGGGCAAGGGGATGGAGAAGGGGCTGCGGCCAAGATACAAGCGACGGACTCTATATTTGAGAACGAGGTCACTGGTGGGAATATTCCTGCAGGCTTTATCCCTGCTTGCGAGAAGGTGCGTGCCTGTTCCTAGTTCGGACGGTTGCATTATGGTTCACACTGCAGTGATGCGCGCAGGGTTTCAGAGACGCTTTGGAGAAGGGATTGCTCTCAGGCCATCCCGTCACTGGCTGCCGGTTCGTTCTAAGTGACGGAGCCGCTCATGCGGTTGATTCATCAGAATTGGCGTTCCGGCTGGCTGCTTTTGGAGCGTTTAGAGAGGCATATAATAAGGCTCAGCCCGTCATCTTGGAACCCATCATGGCAGTCGAAGTCGTTGCCCCTGTAGAGTTCCAAGGCGAGCTGTTCACTCAGTAAAGTTTGTGGAACTCGGTGCTGATTACACTGTAGGTGCGGTGATCGGTGGGATCAATCAGCGTCGGGGAACAATCGTCGACACCGAAGTGCGGGACGATGAGTTCACCGTTACGGCCGAAGTTGCACTTAACGACATGTTCGGGTACTCCACTCAGCTGCGTGGCATGACGCAGGGAAAAGGCACGTCCACGCGTTATCTCCACCTTATTCACTGATTAACTGTAGGTTTGCAGGCGAGTTCACGATGGAGTATTTGGTAAGTGACCGTTGTGCTTGAGAATTTAAAACTATTACTGAAGCTCATTCTTTATCTCCTCCTCTCCTAGAAACACGTTCCATGCATGCCAAATGTCCAGATGGACATGCAAAAAGCCTACCAAAAGATACTGGAGAAAAAATAGAGGCATTAGATGACACCCAGTCACCCACGCTTATCCTTACCTATTTATTTTCGGCAAGAACAGTAGTCGGATGATATGTCTCGCAAAAGGGTGGTGGGTTGATATTCGAGTGTCAGGGCTATGAAGACGAACTAGTGCTGTTGAGGCAATGGCGCCTGCTAGTAGCAGTAAATACATCTGCGCGCGCTCACGTCCACAATCATGTGCGTGGTTTGGATGGAGGGATGGTGCCGTATGTTAAGGCCCCTCGCGCGCTTGGCTGCGAGGATACCAGATTGGGGTCTAGTACTGGACGCCCTTCATCTCCCCATCACCATCCTGCTCATTGTATATTCTAGAGCAGCAACAAGTGCGCTCACTACAGTCCTGCGCCCAGCTCCTTCCTATTCTTTCCCATTTGAGTGATAGCATGGAATCCAGAGAGCTCACGTACTGTACGATGAGAAATCGACACATATTCCTGCAACAATATCTGCGCAGAGGGTACCACATTCCATCCTGCGCCTATTTGCGGTCGGGTATATACAGATGTCACCGGCAGCCGCCGAGGACGGATCCAAAAAATTCGTGGCTCAAGGCGAAGACTATTCGTCTTATAGTTGCTCAACTATTAGCTCGAGATAGTAAGTGGCCATATTGCATGTTACACCGGCACGCGGGACCTGACGTGGCCCCGCGGATAAGTAAAGATATTCGTCACCTCATATACACGGGCAAGAATCTCGCGCGGCGGGAGGCACAACAAACGACAAATCCATAACCATGGCTCCATTCACCAAGCCTGAGACTGTCCTTAAACAGGCGGAGGGCCTAGTTCAAGTTGGGCAGAGCAATGCTGCTCTCCAATCCCTCACCGAAATGTTTTCCTCAAAACGATTTCGCTCCACGCCGCTTACGTCTCTCGAACCTATCATGCTTCGCTTCGTTGAGCTCTGTGTGGATATGCGCCGAGGTCGGACTGCCAAGGAAGGCCTGATGCAGTACAAAAACATTGCCCAGAACTCCTCCGTTACCTCCATCGAGGTTGTCATTAAAAAGTTCATTGCACTCTCCGACGCCAAGGTGCAAGAGGCACAAGAACAGGCCGAAAGGGTGATCGCCGTGGATGTTGATGATCTCGAAGCTAGCGAAACCCCGGAAGATGTGCTTCTTGGCGCAGTCAGTGGTGACCAGAATAAGGATCGCACGGATCGAGCTCTTGTCACCCCCTGGCTCAAATTCTCTTGGGAGAGTTATCGAACTGCTCTGGAGACCCTGAAGAACAATGCGCGCTTAGAGGCTGTATATCAGGTACGAAAATTCGTCGTACTGTTTTTTCAGTGCGGCGCTCATATTAGAAATTGGCGTGTAGCAAATCGCCCTTCAAGCCTTCAAGTTCTGCTTGAAACATTCTCGAAAGGTCGAGTTTCGTCGGTTATGTGAAACACTCCGGCTTCACCTCGCAAATGTTGCCAAATACTCCCACCAGACGCACTCGATCAATCTCTCTGATCCAGATACCTTACAACGACATCTTGACACTCGTTTTGCTCAACTTAACGCTTCCGTCGAGCTGGAGTTGTGGCAAGAAGCCTTCCGTTCCGTCGAAGATGTGCACAATCTTCTTACTCTCGCCAAGAAAGCGCCACGTCCCGCAATGATGGCCAACTATTACGAGAAACTCACTAGAATATTCTTGACTAGTGGGAATGCATTATATCATGCAGCAGCTTGGTCTCGGTATTATTCTGTCGTTCGCGCTGTAGGGGGCAAGTCAGAAGAAGAACTGGCGCAACTTGGGGGACTAGTCCTTATTAGTGCCCTCGCAATTCCGGTGTCATTAGCTGATGGCGAAGAGGAAGAGGTGAAAGGCAAGTCCGCTAGGCTCACTGCACTTCTTGGTCTTTCCAAGCCACCTACTCGCACAAGTCTGTTACGGGACGCGGTGAGCAGAAGATTGTATCATATTGTCCTGGTCATCACTGACGTCCGTTTCACAGTTGTTACGCAATGCCCTGAATGTATCGAGTCCCGAGATCCGTTTACTGCATCAGATTCTAGAGGTTGATCTACATCCCCTCACGATATGTGCCACCATTGCACCCATATTCCGATCTTTGGCAGCGGATTCCACCTATGCCCCCTATCTCTCACCGCTTAACAAAGTGCTCCTCTCACGACTACTTGGTCAACTCAGCCAAGTCTACTCCAGTGTCCGCTTGACCTACATCACAGAACTGATAGCACCTCTCAACGAACCATACGATATCAATCCGAGGGCGGACGGCGTATCCGTGGAGCCAGAAATCTGGGACAGCAATAAGCTCGAAGCGTATATGATGGGCTGTGCTCGCAGAGGCGAACTATCTATCCGCATTGACCATGCGGAAGGGAGCGTTACTTTTGCCTCGGATGTCTTCGGCGGATCATCACCCGTTGCGTCCACCTCGTCGACAGGAGCAGTGCCCTGTGGCGGTCACTCTTCAATCATCCCCTGCAGATCTTATCCGCACACGATTCTCCCGGCTTGCTACTACACTTTCCAATTCTCTTTTGCAACTTTATCCCCCTCCAGCAACCCCCTCAGCTGCCGAAGAATATGCCACGTTGTTCAAGGCTGCAGAAGAAGAGCGGAAGAGGCTCGCCATACGTCGTACTCTCACCACACGTCGCGCCGAACTCCTTAGTGAGTTGAGTGTGCGAAAAGAGAAAGAGGAACAGAGTCGAAAAGCGGAGCAAGCTCGGAAGGATAAGGAGGAGGAGAACAGGCGTGCTTTAGAGGGTGATAGACGCCGGGCGCAGGAGCGCCTCAAACGTGAACTGGAGGCTGCTAGAAAGGAAGAAGCTAAAACACTTGCCAAAACTCTGATTGCCAAGGGTGGCTTAAAAGTTGATGCGGAGGTACGTGTGATGATTGCTCAGCTGGTTTCGTATTGTGTCACTAATCAATTTCCTGTATCCTATTTTTCCTAGGACATTGAGAAATACGATACCACGAAACTGGTGGCCCTCCAAGTTGAGCAGCTCGACAAGGAGAAGCGCGATTTCAGCGAGCGCCTTCGCATCCTGCATAAACGCATTGACCACCTTGAACGCGCCTTCCGTAAAGAAGAACGACCCTTGCTAGAACAAGATTACGAGCGCCAGCAACAGGAAGACCATGTTACACATGAAATGACTGTCGCGATGAGACGTGCTGCTGCTCAACAAAAACATCGCGAGGATCTTGAAGCGAAAGCACGTCTCTCACGTATAATGGCAGATTATCAGGCGCGGTGCAAGGAGATTACGGACAGGCGCCAGGAGGACTACGAGCGTAGGCGTGCGGAAGCGCAGAAACTCATCGATGCCGAAAAGGAGGTTCGCAGAAAGAAGGTCTTTGCGGAACGAGCTGCCCAACAAAAATCTCGCGAGATCATCGAGGCGAGACTGAGATCTTACGAAGAGGAGCTCCGCCAACGCGACATTGGTACAGTCTTGTTCTTACTGGTGTTATTGTTGAATTACTCACAAGCAGATCCGATTGTAGCACGAAAAGAAGAGGAAGAATCCTCTCGCGCGGAGGCAGAAGCGGCAGCAGCCAAAGAGGAAGCCGCCAAACGGGCGGCGGAAGAGCAGGCTCTCGAGGCTCGTAAGCTGCGGGAGGCCGAACGCCGCAAGACTGCCGAGGAGGCCCGCCTCAAACTACAAAAAGAAGAAGAAGCCGAAAGGCATCGCCTCGAACGTCAAGCAGCACGTCCTTCCAATGGCGACGTCGCTGCTTCCACTTGGCGTCGATCGGGAGCTAATTCCGGCACATCTACTCCTACGTCGTCCATACCACCATCATCAGGACGCCCAACTCCCACTTTGGGCGGTGCATATCGGCCGCCTGCATTGAGAGCAGCGTCGGGTGCCAATCCTGTCGCTCGAACCGCTGCCGCAGGGGATGTAACACCTCCCCTTCCCGCTAGCAAACCATCACCATTCGGCCAAGCTCGTCCACGACAGGATATTTCGCGACAGGGTACGCCACCCCCACGAGTAGTCGAGAAGGATGCCGACGGTTTCCAGACCGCCACTCCGAAGTTTAAGGTCCGGCGCACAGGGCCCGGGGAGGCTCCTCCGCGCTGAACTCAACCTTCGCTTTGTATATAGTCTCTACTTGAGTCGATTTAATTCACTCTTATACGCTTGGATCTCCACTGGATCAGGTGTTGCTAAGCTATGGCATAGGATTTGTGCTACAGTCTAAATACGGCATTGGAATAAGATTAAGATACAGATACAACGATCCCCCTTGATAAAACTCGATCGACTGTCAGACGTTTTTTGTTAATCATCATCAGGAGCGTCCATCATTTCTTTTATGCAGGGGGGGAGGGTCAACGTGACGCTTCGGAGAAATTGAGAGATGTCGCGCACCACGCCAAATGGAAGAATTTAAGGTTTGCAAGAGCTGATGCGCATCTTCAGGGCTTACTCTTGATTCTCGGAAATCGCGAATGGGAATTGGAGAGGCTGCTCGGCTGCTGCATGGGCGCCAAGAATGTCAGAATAGTATTCTCTGGGACGATGCAAGACCGGCGAACTAACCTGCTTTCAGAGTGAGAGCCAAGGTCTACATTCAATGCATCCAGATCACTTGTTCGTCTTGACGGCTTAGTTGGCGAAGATGGTGCAGAATCCCCAGCATTCCACGCCTGACCCTGGCGAGAGTGAACCGGTGTGTCAGTTATGTACAGGGAATTCCTCCCGGCAAGCGTGATATCCCTCGTCCTTGGGGTGCTCGGAATCACCGTAGGGATCGGCGTGGAGGGACCGGCGTCAACGTAAATTTCAGGGATAGCTGGGGGAAACGTGATTCTGAACATCTTTCAACCTGAATCAAAGTTGGAGCCTACCTGTGGTCTCGGCTCTCTTTCGTTGAGCTTGCTGGTCTTTCCAGGAAAGATACCTTCGACGGAGATAGATCATTTTGAGCAGTGAGCGGACTCGGTCTAGATTCACTCGGTCGGTAACATATTCGGTTGTGGTTTGGCGACGTAGCATTTCGTCAACCCTGGAAAGCAATTGTCAAGCAATACATTATACATGGGAGAGAATCATTCACTTCAGTGCCTTCTCAGCGTCAATGAGTTTGTAATGCGCCAAGAGTAGGAGCATATTGGTGAACGAGATGCCTTTTCCAGCCTCTTCTACCACTAATGCCTCATGGTATAATCGAGTGAAAATTTGCCTGCGCCTTCGAATTTGAGGATAATTGATGGTATCTAAGACCCTGTTAAGTTTAGTTATGTTGACGCCCTCGAAAATTAGACTTCTTGGATGTTGCGTTGCGGTAGGGGAGTCAGGAGTCTTCGTGCGCTGTAGAATGTTACGGAACGTGGCTTCAACAGGATAAATGCGGACTTCGAAGACACCCGATAGTTTCTGTTAAAGGCTTTACATGTTTGCTGCGGCATTTTGGCATCGAAAGCTAGACAGACGCACCGAAAAGAATGAAACAAATTGTCCACGTTGTATGTAGCCTTTGCGAGTCGGATCGAATTCTGCCCACACTTTCTTGAATGCACGCATTTCCTCCCGAGTCACTGAACTCGGCCCAGAGTGTCGCATTACATATGAGAAATTCTCGACGACCACACCTGTCAAATGTTAAATGTACACAGAATGGATGACATCGACAAGGTCTTACCAGTAAACATGTTTAGGAAGATATACTGAGCTCGCAAGAATTCAAAAGTGTCCATCCCTGGAATTGACACATAACACACGCACCATGCTCAAAACATTCCACATTATAAACAATGTATATGCCCACTCGACGCTACCACAGTCGGAGTAAGGCACATCTTTCGTTGGATTGGTGCAAGAAGGGTATTGGACCGCGCTATAGCCATGCTTAAGCTTCCAGTCTGCATTCGGATTCAACATGCACCCACTAATCGTGCATGTATTGATTCCATCCCTCTCTGCATTCCGAAAATCAGCGGAAGCACGAATATCGAAGAAAAGACGTTCGTACCCTGTACTCGTGAACGCCAGCATGAGCAAAGCATTTTCAAAGTTGCGATAGTTCTGAAGATGTGTCTCGAAGCGATTCCAGCGGGTGAGTCCAAATACTTCGATGTACGCTACGCCGAAGAAGATGAACATGACCATCCAAACCAAGAATAGCTTGAGGATAGCAGGCAAGCTTGAACTGTAAGCGACTGTCAGATTCTGGAATATCCAGCAAGGTGAGATCGAGGTTTACATGGCAGTTTTGAACAGTTGATTCAAACTGTCGAATTTCTGGACGAGCTTGAACGCCATGCTAACCAAGAAAAGCTTTTGAAGCTGCTGGAGGACGAAATTTTGATAGCCCACGATCGTCGGCACCGTAGTAGCAAGAATGCCGGTAACGACAAAAACGTCGAACAAATTCCATCCATTTCCCAAGAAACTTTTTCCTAATCCCACCGCACGGACGATAATGTCAACCAAGTATACGAAAGCGAGCAAAAGAAATATCCATTCTAATTTATCGGGCTGTTGGAATTCATGTTCACTGTTGTCAGGAGGAAACTCACGTCGAGCGGTCCCCATTCCCGTGATAAACGTCTGCCAGCTTTGGGATGATGTTAGGATAAGGCTCCCGGCACAATAGACGTACTCACGTCATATTGATGATGTGTAAGCATAAAATCACGGTCATTCCCCTGGACCACCATCCGTGTTTATTCACGGCTCTATCAAAGCACCAGGAAATCCACCGTGAAGTGGGTCGCGACTTTGGGCGTCGCGATGGACGTTGGCGGTACAACAACTTCTGTAGATCAATCCACTGGCGTTGTTCAGTAGTGAGGAGTGCCATTCCTGATCTTGAGCTGAAATTCGCGATGATAATACTGAAAACCATAATGTGAGCCTGGCGGACTAGCCTATCATTGGGGAAAAGAGAATACTAGACATACCTGACGAAAAGGGTGAGGATGACAACTCCGCCCAAGAGATTGTAGACTACGAAGAATATTCCGTTTGCCTGAGAGGCATCTTGTAATGGCTGCTTGTCCAGCGAAGTTATTTTCATGGAGGCTAGTAGGACATCAATCCATCCTTCTTCCGACACGATTTCGAAAAGGATCAAAAGTGATGCTGGAAAAGTATCGAAAGACCACCGAGTTGATGTCTTTGGATTGTCCCACGCGCGCGGGGCGAGGAAACCGAGATTGTTATTGGCTGTATCGACGGGTGTCGAGATATATTCGTTGATGCAGTCCGCCTTCCCAGTGCTCTTGGGATCATTGCAACTGAACATAAGGCCGTTGAAAACATTCAAACCCCACACTGCGTATGGGATCATGTAGAGAATGGCAAGTACCGCAGCATCGAGGATCCGAGCAGCGCCAGCAAAAATAATAGAATAGAACGTGTTCCGCATGAAGCCAAACATGGTGATCAGTCGCAGGACGCGGAATGCTTTCAAAACTCGACCTAGTCTGTTAATATTACCACGGTATATGAGAGTGGGGATAACATTGCCGAGTAGGGCCCAAAGGATCACGAAATCCACAAGGTTCCAGATGCTATAAACATAGGCGTTGGGAGTGAAGATGAACCCGTCGGCGATGACTTTGATGATGAATTCGACGAAAAGAGTGAAGCCGAACGCGGCCTCAGATATGTCATACCATTGGAACCGCCCTCCGGGATTATTAAGTCGGTGTTGGTAGCGATACACGGGGCTGGCAACCGCGGCAACGATAATCCCGCCTATCACCGCGAAGAGAATAAATGACTGAAATGCCGCCTGGGCCAGAAACGTCGGGGGGGCGCCAAATATCCGCTCCCCATTGGAAGGCGTCACCATCTTCTGAAAAAACCTCCTCACGGGGTTCTTTTGGGAAAATATCCACAGGGTCTTATCGTACGTTGGGTGCATCGCAATGAATTCGGATCTTCGAGCCTGTGCCTCTGCAGCAGCGTCCTGTGTCTCCTCAATCGTATAATCTGTATTCACAGGAGCTAATATATCGCTGCAGTGTACGTCAAACTTCTGGCGCTTAAGCCCCTAAATGGACGAGACGTCACGTACAGGTGGCGCTCGGTTTCATCCATGGCCATCGTATCCTGGGGCATGGAAGAAGTACGTCGTCCATTCTTCAAATTCGAAAGCGGGATCGTTTCTTGCCGTGGGTTAAGATCGAACAGGCGTTCCAGGGTTCCAGCTATGCCCTGACGGCGGGGACCACCGGATTCAAAGAAGCGTCCCACGCTCGGATTCTACGTAGACAAGCAATCCAATATTAGGCATGTGCTTGATTCTGATTTATGCGAACGCATTTACGGGGACACGCCATGACCGCCTCGGATCGCGATGATCGTGTATGATGGACTTCTGCATCGGAAGGACAAGGTTCGCAGGGAGAGCATCGACGGCTATGGCTTTCGGGTTTCCTCGTAAAAATCGGTAGGGATTCCACCTATCAAGCCAGTTGACACGCGTGGATGAGGGCGTCGCGCGACGCGCATATTCATGTACTTGCTGCGCCCGCTTCCGCTCCTCAGCCACTTCGAAATTCTGACAGCACAATGAGGATGTCTCGATACACATCAAATATCACAACTAACCTCGTTGATGACGGCGATGAACATCTGCAGCATAATGACTAATGGTTCGAGTGATCAGGACCGTCCATGCTGAGGAACCCAGGAATCAAAAAATCGACTCACAGTTAGCGAACACGAACCAAGCAGACAAGAAAATAATACCAATAACCGCCTGCTGGTACTGGACTTCGGCCATCGCAACAGGATACAGAACACTCGTCCAGTTCTCAGAGGTAAAAAGCTATGAAAATGAGTATCGTAAACCCGGAGAGCTACTACTACGAAGGGCATGAGCTCCAGGGACGTGGACCGACACGCACTTGATACATGGCCAAGAATGCATTGAAGACCTGGTTGAAGGTGAACTCCGTACTGGCGGCAGCGCTGGGAGTAAAGTCACCACGGAAAAGTTGTACGGCGATGAGACCCGCGATCACGTTGGTCAAGAGCAAGAAAAGCGTCATGTTGACCAGGCCATACATATTCCCGAAGACTTGGAACTAACAAATATGAATGGTCAACTCGAGGGGAGAAAATGTGGAGAAGTGTGTACGGGTTCGTACCAGTAACAGCCGCATGCGAGGTACTGCTAATATGACGCGATAAAATCGAAACAATTGAAAGACTGTCAGCCAGGGATAGATGGACGTGTGGCTGATAGCCGGAATCTGAATGATGGTGGTCGCTATGACAAGAAATAAGTCGAGCAGATTGCGGCTGTTTCTGAAGAACATGCGCCAGTCGGGAAGATGAGCAAGGATACGCCACACAATCTCGAAATCAAAAGCGAAAGTAACGTATAACTCGGCTTTGTCTTGAATCCGAGAATCAGTCCACAAGTTGAAAAATAGCTTGAGAAAGTATATAACACACTCAATAGGTCGATGTGTTTCGGCGACGACGTGGAGGTGCGAGAAGCCTGGAAACCGAGACTGACCAAAGCTAGAAAGACCCAGAAGAAGCTTGTATAGTTATACCACTTGAGAGTGATGCCGATCGACCGGGGGGCCTTCCCATCCACTCCGGACCACCCTTCATCTTGGTCGTCGAAGGCAGGCCCCGCACTGTTGAGGTATCACAAGGTCCAGTAAGTAGCTTGAAGAGACCTCAGAAACCAATAAATGCAATTCACGTTGTAGCGCCAAACGCACTCTTCTTGGTTTCCTCACGAATAGCAGAGAAAGTGCTTGTAATGACCGCAACGAATAGGTTGAGCAACCAAAAGTTGAGGATAAGGACACCGGAGATAAAGAATAGACTTGACCAAAAAAACTCGGCGTCCATCATGGCATACATCACGGAGGACCAGTTGTTGGCCCCCGTGATGATCAAGATCTGCAAGGATGCATAGACGAGATTATCAAAGCTTTCGATGTTACTGTTGGGGCTCGATCCGGTGTCCTAGAAAAGGACATATCGTCACCAGACCTCGAAGGAGACAACCATACAGGCTTACAACACATTGCGAGCCGAGGGGACAGATATAGCCCTTGACATACGCTGTAGCATTGCCTGCGACATCGACGTACCCCGATACGTTAAGAGACACTGGATCTATGAAACCACCACAAGATTGTCCCCAAGTGACATTCTGATTATCAACGTCTGAGGCAAAGAGGAGTTCAATGCGGTTGACAAAATTTTAGAAAATCGAGACATACTCAATTGACAGCTACGCCGGTAACTGCTCTGAAAAGCCTGGACACCAACGACTCTGTATGCACACTCTCAGAGAGATGAGGAAGTCAGGGAAGTCCACGCATACTCACGAAAATAGAACGATGGCAAAGAGGATGAAGGTAGCAACTCGAGCAAGTAGTGGAGCAGCTTTTTTCAACGATCGCATAATAGTCTTATGACGGGGGGTCGTGGCGGTCAGTCACTAGCTGACAGGATTCGAGCGCGACATACCGCAGTACCACTCGTTATGCCTAGCAAACGAGATATACGAAGCACGCTCAACGCACGGAAGATGTAAATGTGGCGGGTGGGTGTTGCCTCTATCCCTGCCACAGACAAGACGAACGTGATCCAAAATGACACGATGGAAACGAAATCAATCCGATTCCACGAATGGCGTAGATAGGGCCGGCCCTGCTCAGCAAGATTCCGTTGCTTCTCAATTGCTAGCTGAAATGGTGCCTCCAGCATCCTGGATTCTCCCTAATATACGACGGTCCTTGTTCTGAACTAGCGACTCGCCAGCCAGAGGCAGTCGATGATGTAGATGTGTGCCCGCGCATTGATGGTGGTTGAAACGTCGAGGAGGTAGAGGGATCCATCTTTAAGCTGGGCTCCGACAGATCGGGGATCGCATGCGGATGAACTGGCGGTCGTTTTCGAGGAAGGAAATCTTGGTATGATATGCGAAGAGATGTCCATCTCACATCCGGATCTACGAGAAGGCCGGATACTATAATGCGAGCAAAACTTTCTATTCCTAAATCACATTGTTATACAGACATTCAGGACTACAAGCGGAGGAAAACTTACGAATATAATGTAAACAAGATTAATAGGGCAATGTCCTCCCATGTGCCGAAATATGTTGTTCGGTCTGGGTACTTGGTAAACGGAACGTCTGGATTGGAGAATGAGGACAACAGCATGGAAGGATATAAGCAGCAGTATTATCGGCTCTGTCCATCTGGCGAAATCGGTCAGTTGTGGCCTTGTCCGCTCGCTGATACGTTCTACTCACTGCCATAAGAGGGCATGAAACATGCTGTGTCGCACACGACTATGTGGACTGAAGAGGCCGAGTGTGGTCCCGCGCAGACGGGTCCCTGAGAAATCCGGCAGAGGTTCCTCAAGGACTCGGGCAGCCACTGGCGTTAGTGGTGTCTCTTCGAGCTTGACGGCTTGGCCTTTCGCGCCTGTACTTGCGAGATCAACGACGCGGACACTGACACGTCTAAAGTTGCGAGATATTGCACGCAGGGCGTTTCCCCCTACTGACGTCGATGTGCCTACGTATCGTTCTCGCCGGCCCCTCACTGGGTGGCTGACACTCTGTTCTTCATCATATCCGTCTTCACCGCGCCAAGGAGGATGTGCAGAGCTTGTGAGGTGCTGCTCATCATCCGCGATCCCATCAGCCTGATCTGGAAACTGGGCAACGCTAGATTCTGAGGGTTGATCAAAGTTGTACGACTCGAGAGGGCGTCGCTCCTCAAATGGGTGGTCGAATTCAGGGGTGCCTTCCCGGGAAGGGGCATAGATGGTGTCGGAATTTGATGAATTTCCTGCGGTCATGGGGGGTACATGTTCAACGGAGCCCCGGCTCCAGCTTAGTCGTCTAGACAGGCCTGATTCACCAGAAATTCTGGTTTTGGCACTACCTGAACTCATGGCAGGAGACAATACGAGGCTCGATGAGCTTCCGGTGGGCCCGGACATGCAGCAGAGTAGAACTTTGCGCTTAACGAGTGATCAATGCAGTGCTGGGTGAATGGAGTTACGTAATCATTTTTTCGACGGCGCAAATAGGAGGCGAACCAAGGTAAAACGATAAATCATGCAGCTTGGGCAGTTCTGTTTTGTCTCTTCCGGAGCCTTTGGCCTATAACAAAGCATCAAATTTCATTATCACGTAGCGATATACTGTATCTCTGAATCCACAATTCCTTCTCCGAGAATCCACTAGGAGAGAAAGACACCCTAGTAAGAATATTAATAGGAGGATGCGTACATTGAAAGCTGTTATCTCCTTACATTAGGTACAAATAGTGTTAGGTACTTCTTAGGTATATGAGGTAGATATGGGATATCTCTTTCTGATCCCTCAATTGAATCAAGCCATTTTTCCATTTCCCCCTCGCTCTCATTATCCTTAGTGCTCTTAAGAGGTGATCTAGACATCTAGGATCCAGCATTTCTCGCGGCCTATATGTCTGGTTGCACCACCAAACACATTGAGCCAACCATGACTGATCCCAGATTGCTGACTCAGTATCTGCAGAGATAAATTGGCTACTTAGTCATTCCAAGAACTTTAACCAAGGCGACCAAATTCGAAGCATGTGCATCCTCTTTGGTCGCTTTGGTCGCAGATAAATTATAGCCGGAGGGCGTTGTCAACTTGTCACCTGACTAATGAGTACCGATTTCTACATAAGAAGGCTGGAATTCGTTCCGGGAACTATCCCAGTCGGCCCCCGTTGGCCGCAATTTACATGCATTGTCTTTGGTACTGTACTGTAACCACGAGCGAGACTAGATTTTAAGCCCATAAATTCTCGAGACAAACAGCAACAATAGATAGTGCCACTTGTGGCCTCATTTCTCTATTCTCGCTGTCCTGGAGAAATTCAGGTGCATATGACAGATGATTGAACTCGCTCCGAGAAATCCATGTCTCTCGTGAGAATGATGAAACTAGTCAGATTCCTAAGTTCATCCACCCTCGCTACCCACCTCCGACATCCTATCCTGTTCATCATCCACAGTATGCGTTCTGCCCTGAATCTCTAGCAACGGACCCCCGGCACTCCTGACTAAATCATTCATCACCGCTTTCTCAACCTTTTCTTGCCCCTTACTCTTCGCACCTGCCTCTCTCCGTCGCGCAGCACCGCCACCCTCCTCCGCTTCCTCATCCTCACGCTCCCCAAACCGCGCACCCATGAAATCCCTCACAAATGCCGCCACGCCCGCCTCGTTGATCTCGGCGATGGCACGGTTCCCCCACTTCCACTCAAATTCCTCCATGACCGCACCATCCCCATCATCATTATCCGCTGTTCGCTTTCTCCCCCGTCCTGCAGGCGCCTGCGATGACGATGCACCACCTGTGGATCCAATAAGCGTCGACTTTTGCTTGTCGAGATAACCAGAGCGCGCGAAATTAGCGAGTAGCGTCTCGATCGTGGACACCTTGTGTGTGCTGCTCCTAGGGTGTAGAATTTGTGCCCCAGGGCGGAGATGGAGCTTCTTCAGTTGAGCGCGCAGTTGAGCTGTTCAAAAAAAGTAGAACGAAAGAGCTTGAATAAATCTAAATTGAAGCCAGTTAGGGTAGACCCATTACGTACGATCCGGGAGGGAACGCCCATTGACAAGGATGAGCGCAAGGATCACGTGAAGGATGCCTATCGCAGCGAGGTCGTCACCCGCACGCCACGCGACGAGCGTGTCATCAGGGCGGAGAGTGGGGTCCTCTTCTTCGTCGTCTTCATCGCGGTTCTCGTGGGCTGCGTTCCGGATTTCGTGATCATGCTCTAGACTGGCCTCGATAAGTGAGGCCGGGAGGATGCTGCGTAAAATGTAGGTCTTCGAGGACGAGGTGACTGTACGGAAGATAGAGTCAGGCGCGGTGCAGCACATATAGACTGTTCGTACCTTTCTTCTTTTTCCCAGTGATCGCATTTACACCTCCGCTAGTATCCTCTGGTGCTGTGGCCTTGTCGCGTTCTACACGCGACATGAGCTCGACAATCTCAAGTCCAAACGACTTATTCAGGATCTTTTGCGCAGCAGCAAAAACCGCGTTGAAGGTGCGTGGCTGAGACGTCAATACTGCATCCGCATAATTTTCTTAATTGACCGATAAAAAAAATATGATCGAAAAGGCATTCACTGACCTTTTTTGTTAATTTCATCTCTTTTGAGTGAGGCACGATTGTTTTCTGCAAAGAGTGCGAGACGAACGAGATCGTATGCCCGCGCCTCAGTTTCCTTTGAGACAGAGGACGGGTACTTCGTCAATATCAATCCGCGACAAGAAGATTCGTTCGGACAAGGAAACGAATGTCACGACTGACTTTCTCTTCGCTCTGAGACGCATCCATGCTGACATCGCCGTCTTCGTCGATATTGTTCCCATCCTCATCCTCATCTTGTATGCGACGCCCGCTACGTCCACGGCCCTGGGACGCGCGAGAACGGCGCGTCGGAGGCGTGTCATTGTCGTCTTCTCTCGCTTTATTCTTGCCTTTGCTCTGCGAACTTTGCGCCATGATCGGTAACGGTCACGGGTTCCAGTGCTTCCGGATCGAAACACAGCAGTTACATAATTTTGTTCCCGTTATCAAGGTGTGGGGGTGGCACGATAGTGGATGTCGTTGACAGCAGGGGCTGTAACGCCCACGAGGACAATCACCGATTCCTACTTCACGCATCGTGCCCGGTTCATTTCACTCCAAAGTAACCACACCTTGTTGTATTATTTGTCAGCTCAAGATTCACGCCCAACCCTATAGGTCGTGCTCACTGCCAGCATCGGCGGCATCCTCGTTCTTGTCACCACTACAGTGTTCCTCGCTTTCAAAGTGCGTCCCTTCCGGAAATTCGAGAGTATCCCTTCTCACAATCTACCGGGCCAGATAAAGCGATGTCTGCGAGAACGTGAAGCCCATCGACGGAGACACCGCCGAGACAATCGTCTCAAGGCCGGGACTGGGAGCTACTGGAAGCGGATGGTATCCCGGTAAGTGTCACCACACAAACCTTCCGGTTCACAAATGAACATTGACTGTCCGTCTTGCAGGCATAATCGCCGTCACGTCTTATACTGTAGACCCATGTATTTCTCGTACTTATTCCCGATGTAGCTCAAGCTTAAGTGAGAATCCATCTGTTTCATCGATTTCATCTTGCCTGCAAAAATCCGGGTGATCTAGTCCATTTGGATTTATGACACACAAGCCAACTAGGACCACCGCATGACGATAACGCTGTTGGCCAAACCAGCCTTGTCGATCGAGACTGTATCATCATCAAGGGTACGGTTAGGGAACGTCGTCCCAATCGTGTACGAACGAGCCGCAAACCCAGGACGCGAACTATACAAATCGACATCAGTCAACCTGACCCTGCGGGCGCCGAAGTCACACAGAGTACTCAGAAAGCCAAACTCACGCATTGATGAAACCGCGAATATCCCCAACGGTATGCGTCAAGTTCATACGGCTCACGAGTCTTGGTAAAACGAGGTGAGAACCGATTCTCGAAATGGGTAATGAACTGTATCAAGAAAAGCGACCAACGCACCTCGTGCCATCGGCAAGCCTAATCTGGACACTCGTCATGGGCAGCGACTGGTCTACCTCGAATCTCGTCGTAATTGCAGTAATTCCGCTGTCATCGAACGCGGCATTCCGGGGGGAACGACTGTTATCAGACGATGGGAAGGAGCCAGGAAGTGTGTTCGAAGGAGAAGAAATAACGCCCGGCACGGGACTCCCGAGCCTGTGGCCAGCGCCTGAGAAAGCCTCTTGACGTTTCGGGGAAGGTTGATACATCTCATTTGTTCGACGTGCGACGCGCAGCTCCACGGGTTGGTGGAGGCGGACATTCAATACCGACGGGGGTGCATTGCTGGAAAGAAAGAATAAGACCCAAGATAAGTGAAGCGAACCCATCCAAAACGGCAGTCAAAATAAGGGCCAGAAAAGCATTGGACTCTATATCGTAGGGAATGGGTTGTGGCGTACCCATTGTTGATCGCATCCAGGATACGCTTGTTCTGCTCGTTATCGTACTCCATGAGCGGACCATCCTCGATACTAAACCCATCTTTCCAAAACGTGAGGTTCCTAATCGCGGTTTCCTGCTCTTCTTCATCTGCAGGACGTGCCGTCGGATCCGGGATGACAGTCGACGGCGTATCATCCGAGCCCAGAGTCACACCAGAGCCAAAGAATGCACGACGGGCGGAGCTAGATCCCTCGTCCGGCGGGGGTGGAGCCCTACAGTATGCACAGAATAAACAGTAAAAAACAGGACAATTAAATCCATGTTCCGAAGAGGATCAAACGAAGAGGGATGCATTGAACGCACTGAGCAGCCTTGCGGAGAATATCCTTTACAATCCCTCCAGAACCAGGGGGGCCACCTATCCTATCGGGATTTTCGACATTGATACCACTGCATCACAACAGATCGATGAATCGATTCATCCAATTTTGTCCCCTGGGTCTTAGAAACACCCCAGTGAACGATAATTCTCACCTTCTCTCCCCACCAGCAAACCAGCTCTCACCCTCCGCATCTCCCTCTCCATCCGATCCATCGTCCCCATCGGAATTGTATGGTGGTGGTGGTGGGACACGCGGAGCCTGGGGTCCCCCGCTCGCGAGATCTCTTAGCGATGCAATCCTAGGACCAGATGACGAAGGAGTACGAGAAACACTGTCGTTCAAAAGATATCGCATCAGGCGTCTAAGAGTGAGAGCGCTGCCCATAACTAGGGAACATTACTGACGTCGGGGGTCCACCGATGCGGCCTATTCTAGGTTGCGCTGAGGGTTGCGCCCACTGTCTGGGGAGCGGTTCCACAGCACCGCTACCAAGTGACCGTCCTCCACCACCGTTCGCGCTTGGATCAAGGTTGTTATTTTCAGTCATAGCGGGATACGCGTTCAGGACGTCGGTATGTGCCGGAATGGGAACAACGCAATGCCATTTGACAGTCGACACCAAACAAACCAAAAAAAACTACGGCTAGGGTTGTACATGCTTATGGAAAGAGCTTATGCCCATTCATTATATCACGAGTCGACCTCCATTCACCCCCGATCTCGACCGCCATACGAGCCACAAGAGTCTCCTTCGCCTCTGAGTTCTCCAACAAGAACGAGCGGTTGGCGAGGACCACAAGGCCCGCCTTGCAACGCGAGAGCATCACATTCGTCCGCCGGGGATCCGCTAGAAATCCTGGCGACTTTGTGCGTACCACTGATACGATAACGAAGTCGGCTTCATTTCCTACAGAAAGAGTAACAGACAAAGTAAAATAAGTCGACGTTGGTGAAATTGACCGTCTGGTCCCCTCATCTCTTCAAGCAGCATGCAAGAAGAGAACCAGAGATCCCGTTGTGCTGTTCACTCACCTTGAAAAGAGTCTACATTGAAGACAATATCCTCCCATTTCAAACCAGCCTTCTTCAAGGCGTCTTCAATGGCCTGGCGCTGCGCGTCATATCCCGTCAGGATACGATAGGATTTACGTGATTTCTGCATCTGTCGCGCACAGAGGATGGCAACTTGTACTTCTCTCGTATTCTTCATTTAACCATTTAGGTGAGTAACTTTTAGCCCTGGGGAGCAAAGGCGGAACTGACTTTGGAACTTCCTCCCGAAACCTTTTCCTCGACGCCATCGTCAACATCGACAAACTGGACGCAATTTGAGGCGTTGATTTTGTGCACCGACTTTAATTTGTCGTCATACACATGTTTGGATATAAAGTGTCCAACTGGGAGGGGCATTCGGTCTGTATAATGCAATGTCGACGAATTCCGGGACGAACGCATCAGTAGTGGTCTCGCTGAAGGGTCTTACAAACTTCTCGTCTCTTACACTGCGTGTCTAGGAAGGTTGCATGGCCGACAAGGTGGTCCACTTCGAATACACTTTGCAAGTCAGGAAAATCGCTTTGCCCATACGGTGCGACTGAGTATTAGAGCCCAAAAGGTAGCATGGAGACGTTGGGATAAGCCTCATGCATGAAGCCAAGTTAATGTCGTGAAGGACTCACGCTGTTTATGATCGCCTACAAAGCACACGCGTTTCAAACTCTTATGAAATCGATGAAACACAGGAATATAATCCGCCAATTGGATCTGCGAGGCTTCATCCACGATGAGCACATCAGGTATCAGGACTTTTCGGGTAAGGCCACATTGCTGCAACTTCGAGGCAGACATAGTACTCAAAGTGCACAAAATGACAGAAACGCCAGCGAATTGGCGTTCAATCTCCATTGGCGTCTTCTTCAGCTTTGATGTCTTCATGACTTTCTGCTTGATGGATTCATACAGGTGCTCATGCCTGAGACAGATACAAAGACAGACGAGGTCAGCGAAGAGAAAGGCGACTCTGGATAAGTAGAAATATACAGCATTACCATTCGTAATAGAATTCCTCGCTGACCAGCAGTTTGAACTCATCAAACCCCACATTCATCAATTTTTCGGCGATATTCTTCACGGCAACATTACTTTGTGTCACAATGTAGACACAGTCACCATGATGGAAGACACTGCGTCTGGCTAAGTATTGGGTCATTGCTGCGATCATCGTCGTCTTCCCAGTTCCCGGTGGCCCATGTACAAGCTGAAAGAGAGGATCCGTTGGAGCCGGACCCCGGATACAGAATTCACGGAGTGCTCGAAGCTGCGAGGCATTGAGGCGCACAGTGACTCGCGACGGTAATTGTCCCTCCTGGGTCAGAGGCTTGGATGAGTTAGACGCGGAGGAACCGGCTTCCAGCTGCCAAACTTTGCGAATAAATGGATTGGATAGAAGCGGTTCCGGATCACCACATAGGATGCGCCATGTAAAATCGCGGACCTGATCTTCGCTCGAAGTCGGGGCCTCTTTACCGATGGTGACAATAGACTCCACTTTAGCAGGATTTATACTTCGTGTCCCGTGAGCGCGGATAGTGGCACTTTTTCCCTTCACCTTGGGCACTACTCCAGTACGAGGGGATGAGCCTTTGAGGTTTATGTGCAATAGCTGTGTTCTTACAGGGTCAGCCCATCGCGAATCGTGAAATATGAGACCGTGAAACGGAAGAGCACACACCTGGTTTGACGTAGTCATACGGGTTCGGGTATTGTATCGGGATCCGATCGCTTGAAATTCCCCTTTCTTGACGCCGCCCTTTATGCATTCGACGTCATGTTTCTGGGCTTGAGGCTTCGCACTGTCAATGCGGTCGCTATCGTGCACAATCTTAGCGACCACCCGCATCACCTTGTAAGATAATAAATGCTGAGTACGGCAACGTGCCTTCGTAAGGATGTCGCGGGCAAGGCGCACCTCATCAGACAATTTATAAGCATTGATCATGGGCGTCGCCTTGATTTCTTTGCAATACGTGTATTGAAGCCGGTTCGCGGCCCATGAACGAAATGACAACCCCTCGACATGGGTGTCTGACTTGGAGCGGTCATCAAACATTTTATGATGCTGCGCCGTGTTATACCGGCCCTGTCCTAGCATCTTGGGGGGATTTAACTTGACGATGACGTCGAACGAGTCAAGACTCTTTCCCTTCTTCAGGACGACCGATTGTACATGGATACATGGGGACAACCGAACGCCACATTGACGATACAGGCCAGCGGTCAATGTATCCGCATCGAACGCGATGAATTTGGAGGTTCTTCGAATATGAGAGAAAGCGCGCTGGAAGCAGACTGCGGGGGAGATCGTGGAGACTCCCCGTTTTATGAGGGTGGAAAGAGAGGGGACCTCCACAATCAGCTGGTCGGAGCTATGGTAGAGTGCGAGCCATTGCAACTTCCGACCAGCACCATACGCTCCCGCTAAGCCAACGTATTCGTTGGGTTCGGCGGCGGCACAAAAGTCGGTTATGGTATCTTCAACAATATTAGTAGCTTGGAGGATACGCAGCGGAGTCATAGGAGAGGCCAGCGCGGAGGAGAAAGACACGGTTGCGTTAACGAAGAAATATAAATGAGACGCCTCGTGTTCAGCCTTGAGATTGGTTTATACAAGAAATGCAGGGACATAAGCGCCGTAGCACGATTTGCGAATAGCACAGCTATCCTTGCTTTTTTGTCCCTTTCTTGGAAAGTTGCAACCGGAAATTCTTGATCAAATGGAAGCGGAGACCATGGGGGAATGAAGGGATGGTATTTGGGTGCATTTAGCCAGAGTACGACGCCTGAAGCACGGTAAAGCGGTATAGGGTGGGTAAAGGGATAGTCAGTCACGTGGAAAGTCCGCCTCAACGAGGACAGAAACGCAGATTCGCCACGGAGACCCTGTGGCCTAAGCATTTGCTCTTATCTCTACCCGTCTTCTGGTCTGTCAGGGATGCATACCTATCCGAATGGTCGTGTCGTTTAGGTCTAAGATTTCAGGCATTGTGCCTACGAACCGCACTTATGGCAACGCAGGGAGAGGCAAAGAGGTGGCGTACCAGCGTGGGTATCGTGAGGTAACTGCAGCTAGGGGCAATTGAATGAAACCGCAGCCTTATTATGAGAATGGATCCAGATTTCTTAGATTCTATTGACAATAATCCACAGCAAAAATACAGATCATTGGTCGATCGATTCGTGAGTATCTGGGTATGATATACTTGAGAAGATGGCTGAAGCCACAGGAGTCAGGGAAGCCTCAGACCGACCTATCACTTGGAGGGATAGATAACATGAACGCGAACGGTCTATACGGGCTCACGATGAGGCTCGAATTCAAGTACAAATTAAGTAGCCATTACCCGTACTCCCAACACATTCGGAAAGAAAGGAATACCAGGATACATGCTACGTGCGATTAAGATTCAATGATACATGTCAGCCGATCGAAGATCAATCACTTTGCTTCTTCGATGCACTTAGCCTTCTTTTGCTTCTCACTAACGTCATGCTTTGAAAGATACAATCCTAGACCTAGTTCCTTATCCAAGTCCGACATGTACGCTCCTATTAACGCATTAGTCAAACAACAAATAGAAGAAAAAAAACTTGGTGTTATCGTACCAATAATTTTCTCCAAACGATAGTTCTCCTCCGTTAAGGCATTAATTTCCGCTGGCGAGAATGAGCCTATTTGACGAGAAATAGCGATACATAGTCCGGCATAGCCTGACTATCATGCAGAAATTTGTTTTGCTGTGAAAATAATAAGATGAGAACTATCCAGAGTAGGGAGGGAATAGTCTCTACTTCTTGGACTACGCGATCCATGACGTCTTTATGCTCTTGCATCTCGGCTTCGCGCTCAGCACGCTGCTTGACCAGTTCTTGATGACGTCGCTGGGATCCTCGTGTTTCTGCTTGGCAAATTCCTGCTTTTCTGCGTGCTGCTGTCGAAGTCGTTGCAACTTGTCGGATGTGTTCTGCCGTTGCCGTGCAACTTGCTAGGTCGTTCCATAACAGGTGAGGCACATCGAGTGATGAGAATATCGGGCTCGGAAGGGATCTCTGCCACGCACCATAGTTTCGGTCTGACAGTTTTTAAAACCTCCTTCCTTTGCGTTTCTTCGGCACGATATCGTTCGACGGTTTGACTTGTCTCGATGAGCTCCTCGAGATCATTTTCGATAGCCTGAAGGTCCTTCATAACATCCTTGGTGTCCTGCCCGATGAATATATAAGTAGAAAAACCATACAATAGGAAGCGATGGACAAACGTTATGAATGGTATGAAGAACTTCCATTTTGGCTTGTATCAAACGCGTCACAGCTTCGATCTGGGAGATTTGAGGCTTGGGGGCCTCGGAGGTGGCTGACATGTTCACAATCCTTTGTTTGATACGCTCCGGAGATCTGACAAGTCGTGCTTTCTCGGCGGCGTTAGGTCTATGTAATTCTTGGATGTCTGTGGCCCGCTGTCTCTAATCGGGTGGTAACAAGTACGTAAACGTGAGCCGAGGTCTAGTTCGAGAAAAGTGCACGCATGAGCAGGGAAGTGAGTTCCTTCTTCGTATTCTTAAGCGTTCGGTATCCTTCATAATCAACTTTCCAAAATCATAGTGCTGGTTCTGCTCGTTCACTATGGCTTCAATCTCTTTCTTCACCAGCCGAGTAGCCGGGATTTCCGAGTCACGAGAAAGCCTATACAATCATGATTTCACTAGAAGCAAATGGTCTACAATACACGCACCGTTCTCCCCCAGCTCCTGCTCAAGTTGCTCAAGCCGTCGCACATCGTGGAATAGCGATGCAGCGATTTCTCGTATCGCGTACGGAGCTCATGTAGCCATGTGATGCATTCGTCCGTGTCTGAAAAGGCTTTGAAGTTCACAATCGCGGAGAGGATGCGAATGGTACGCGGTCCATCGGGCGCGTCAGATCCCGCGCCTGGATACCTTGACCTTGGCCATTTTCGCAATACGTCCACTATAGATGTCCATGGGCATTTGGACGCGTGAGGAAGCAAGAGGAACCCACATATGCTAGAAAAGCATTTGCCTTCGTGGTAGTATTCCTGGGCACCTGAATCAGACTAGAGAAGTAACAGATGGCCACATGGGCATACAGGGTACTCTACGTCCCCTATGCAATCCAGCCTGTCTCGCTCGAATTTATGGACGTCGAGAGAGATCACGTCCAAGACGATGGCGCTGTATATGTTTTGGACAAGCTCAGCAGTAGGCTTCTGGAGCTCATGCTCCTCCGCGGGAATAGACCATTCGCTGGTAATGATCCTCGCTAGTTCATTCGCAAGGGAACGTTCGCTACAGCCTGTCCCCCATGACGCGCGGAATCAAATTTCTGAGGTTGCTGTTGCGTCCATTCTCTCCCGCTGCTCTAACTACAAAAAAAATGTCTGAAAGTAATCCAAAGAAACCACCGATGGTAATAATCACCATTGGAATGGCTGGTAGCGGAAAGACTACTTTTGTGCAGCGTCTAAATTCACATCTTCACGCCAACAACTCTCCTCCGTATATCGTCAACTTGGACCCTGCGGTCACTCACATGCCATTCGAGGCCAATATTGACATTCGCGACACCGTGTATTACCAAGAGGTTATGAAACAGTGGGTTATATTTCTCTCCGTCCTCCCTTACCAATTCCTTCGACTTTACTCTCCAAGATACAATCTAGGTCCCAATGGCGGGATTCTCACCTCCCTTAACCTCTTCGCCACCAAATTCGACCAAGTATTGACCTTGATCGAGAAAAGGGCTGATACCGTGGAGTAGATGTCATTGTTTTCATCATGCAGAGATATCTTGAATGCTCAAGGGACGGGCTCCTCTTAGTTATGTGGTGCTCGATACCCCTGGCCAAATAGAAATATTCACCTGGTCTGCGTCGGGTGCCATCATCACAGATGCCATTGCATCGTCTTTGCCTACCGTCATCGCCTATATCATCGATACCCCCGAACAACTGCCCCGGCGACCTTCATGTCCAATATGCTCTATGCTTGCAGGTAGGCTATGCTATTCCGCGATCGTCCGCTTGGCCGAATCTCATCGTTTCTAATGCAGTATATTATACAAAACCAAGCTCCCGTTCATCTTGGTGTTCAACAAGACGGACGTCCAGCCGCATGATTTTGCCGTAGAGTGGATGCAAGATTTCGAGGCTTTCCAGCGCGCCCTGGCGGAGCACGGGAGTCAAAGTTCTGGTATTCGGGCAGGTGACGGGGAGCCGAAATTACATGGACAGTCTAATGAACAGCATGAGTCTTGTTCTCGATGAATTCTACAATCATCTTACGGTGGGTCCAAACCTCCGCGCGGGCATCCGGCGAGGTGTCGACTTTATCTTCTGCATCCTTCGTCTCCTGGGCTTGCTCTGGTGATTTTCTAGGCCGTCGGCGTGTCCTCTGTTACGGGTGATGGCATGAAAGAGTTCTTTGCTGCCGTCGATGGAGCTCGTGCCGAATATGAAACGTGATTTCTCCAAAACCGATATGACCCCGTTTGCCATTTGTCGCTAATGATACTCGCTTTTCGCGCTTTAGTGAATATCGACCAGAACATGATCGACTCATGAAGGAACGGGTGCGAACACTGTCTCTATCTTTCAGCAGTCCTCAGCAAGGCCTGAACTAAACGTCTTCCCCACTCGTACAGGAAGCAGAATTGAATGTACATCAAGCAGAATCCGTCAGCCGGCTCATGCGCGATCTGAGCGTCAAGGAACCATGGAAGGGTCCAGGGCGGGATCCTCGCGCAGAGAGCTGGGCGAACACTGAGCCCGAGGACAACGAGGACGAAGATGATTCTGGCGAGGAGATCGATCGCAGTAAGTGGTTCTACCTATTCGCTGTTCGCCACTCATTCGGATGTTAGGCGAGGAACCTGGGCCGTTTGCGAATCTCAGCCGGGCCCGAGGGGGCGTTGGGGTGCGGCCGGGCCAAGACATGCAGTGGCCACGACCTTCTTAGTATCTCAATGAACTCTTGAAGCCTTCGGCTGTCAGTAAAACTCTTGCAAGCCATCCTGGGTGACCTTAATTAAGTAGTGAAGAAAGTAGCCTAATGTGTACAATTGGAAAGAGGCCAATAAACCAAACAACGTCCAAATACATTTTCCGCTTCCTGAAGATAGGAATGTATACATTGTCTTTCGACTCATTATCAGTTCGTATTATGCCCATTAAATCGAGAAGAAGGGTTGTTCGTTCGGCTGGCGCTGTTGCTGCGTAAAGCTTGCGAACGGATTTACGCCAGTTCCAGTACGCTGCCCTACAAGAGGCGCAGTCTGGGCACCAGTATGGCCGTAACGCAGCTGGCCAATGTTTCCGAATGTATCCAGACCATCCTCCCTGTTCAAACGTTAGCGGGTGCCGGCCAAGCACGAAACGAAGGAGATACCTGTTGCCGATGATCGAAGCCAACTGCGCGTTCCTTCCATCATCGACATATGGCCTGCGAGCGTTTGCGCGTGTATTGGCCTCAGTAGGACTGGGCTCAGAGGTTGGTCGGGGGGTGAAGGTGTTGACACTAAGATTAGGGGTGGACGCCGAGAAGTTTGGCATAGGAGGGGGTGATTGTGCAGATGGCTGCGGGTTAAATGTGAATGGATTGTTGGATCCAAAACTAGTGACCTGGGCTTGTAGCTGCGGCTGGTAGATCTGCTGCTGCTGCTGTTGCTGGAGTTGCTGTTGATAGGCGGCTTGTTGTCGCAGCCATTCCTCCTGCTGCTGTTGCTGAAGCGCTGCTTGCTGCTGTAAAGCTTGCTGTTCAAGAGCAGCTTGTTGGCGGGCCCACTCCTCCTGCTGCAACTGCTGTTGCTGGAGCTGTTGCTGCTGCTGTTGCATGAGATTCCACTCGGCTTGCTGACGTAAATACTCCTCTTGCATCGCCTGCTGTTGCATCTGCTGGGCATACGGGTTGAAGGACGTAAATTGCGGCTGGATCGAAGTGTGCTGCGGTTGTAATGGCGTGTCCGCCAGCGAACTACGGCGATCATAAAAGTATCAAGACATCCGTTCAAAGGTGTTATATAAGAAGTCAACGCACATCATCTGATTCTGGTCATCAAACAAAGCCCGGGAGTTGGCATCCTCAAGTGCACGATTTCGAGCAGCTTCCTCGTCTTGCGATAACCTTAGCGCAGCCTGTAGGTCGCGCTCCCTGGTTCGGTAAATTAATTTTACTATCGGATGAGTTTGGGCAAACATCTAATAGAACTCACTCCTTGGTTAGTCGGTTTTGCTTGTCTTGTTCTGCTTGCAACGATCGTTTGCTCTCCTCGATCGCCCTTCGCATGTCCTCATCATCTCGCGGAGGCCGCTTTGGATTACCTCCTGGATTGCTCCTGGAGGCACGCTCTGACTGCGGCCAAAACGATCGTCTCCAGAATCCTTCCCGTAATCATCGGCGCCTCCTGTGCCGTTTGCTAGACGATCGTGCATATAGGCCCGACTCTTCCGCTCCTGGCGCAAACGAGCATCATCTTGAAGGAGATTTGTGATATCCTTTGCTTTTTGGCGGACGTTAGCTCCCTGATCCTTTTGATCTTCGTCCAAGTATTGAAACTCCTTCAATGTCTTGATGATGTATATGTTGTCCCTGATGGCAGCAATGATTATCACCTCAGGATGGGGAGGTGGGCAGCTCACTTGAAGTAGATGATCACGTTCTCCGAACCAGCATGCAGGCAGTAATCCAGCACCGTGAGAGCCTGTGATCGTGGTGGGTCACTAATGCATCCGATCCAGGCGGGACCGCAAAGGCAGACCTTGAAAACATGTCGCCAGTTCTTTCCCTTATCATTGAGACGTTTATCTAACATCTCCATTATCTCCACGAAGTCATTTCTGTAAGGCGTGTTCAGCGGAAATACCAGGGAACGGTCACCTCACGATCACAACTTACTGATTGTAGGTCAATTGGGCAAGCTCGTTCATCTGAGTGCCGCTGGGACCCCAGGGGTCGTTGCTGGTGGCATCCCGGACCTTTGCTTGGACTTCGCTGTAGCCCTTTGTGTAATTCTTGGCCACCCGGAGCGCGCCTTTGCCAAAACTCTAAGGAAGCATGAACTGCAGTGAGTCTACACAAGGAAAGGAGCGGGTGCTGTATAATCCACCTGAAGAGTAGACATGGCTAAGAGGGCAAACGATGAGTTGAGATGTTTCTGCCGAGGTACTTGAGCCTATAATCAATAGAAGGAAAGTGCCGGTTCGATAGGTCGCTTGTGTCACTCTGTCACTGTGAGATCCTCATTACCAGCGCGATCCGTCGCTGTTCTCATCCAGCTGTTCGCTTGTGGTTCATGGGGGATTCAGGTGCGCTCTCCAGCAAGTCCCTGGATGAGCCTGAGCTCAAGGATGTGAGTTGATCACACCGACGCCACCGCTCAAAATTCGTGATAACCGAGCTATACTCCAAAAGATTGTCGCCCTCTTCCATTGCACATTCCATCCCACCAAGGTCTTGCTTTCTCTTCTAATGATATGATAGTTGTCACTGATGTCTACTCAAATAGGGCAACATCATCGATTGGTCCGCCAATGTGCTTCCAGATCTAGACTTGAATGGAGTAGAGTTCTCATGCCTCCCAAGTGGATTACACCTCATGGAAGAAGATGTCATGTAATGTTATCTCTGTTTTCCCATGTCGTGTGACCTAACTTGTCCCCTTCAGTCATTTTACTCGTCAAGGGTACCAAGGGGTCTGCATATTTCGTCGTCGCAAGACTTCAGACGAAGGTATGCGCGGAGCACGATTGGGGGCTTTGGGCCTTTTGGTTGGTGCGTGATGCCCATCACCTGTCGTTAAGGGCGTGCTAATAAAGCCTTTTCTAGCCAAATCGCCAAGACCAAGACCGTGGCGACATCTGAAGAATATAAGGAGGTTGTCGAACCAACTGGATGATGATTATGACGACAGAGAGTGTTTGCGTCTATACTTCGAAGAGTGTCAAGTGGCGTTGACCCCCAGCCCGACGCCATGGGAAGGCTGGGCATCTGAATTGTCAAAAAATGTACGCTCGCTATTTTATGTGGGTCTATATAACAAGCTGATATCCATACACAGCCCTATCATCCAATTCTCCGCCTCCCGCAACTGCTCCGTTTATTGGGCCCAAGTGCGATGACTTTCATCAAACATGTCTTGGGACGAAAGCGTGTTATGATATGGACGCATCCAGCAGCCGAGCTTTCATGTCTCCTTGCCATCGTCGGCGTGGAGATATGTTTCGGTCAAGATGATTTTATACCGACCAGTGCTCCCACAGTCCTCGGGATGGTTGGATTAAGTGATATGGAAAGATTGAAGGAAGAGACCGCGAGGGGCAATGGCTGGATAGCTTGTATGTATCTCCACAACTGATTGGCTCTTGACCGTACCTCTAAAGCCATTGTAATCAGGTACTACTGATCGACTATTTATGGAAAAACCGAGCATTTATGATTTGATTATCGATCTTTCCACCCCTAGTGACCTGGTGACTCGCCCGTTCTTTTACATCTCTCGCCCCCGTGTGTCTCTTGCCTCCCGGAATAATCATGTGCTGCGGGCGGTGCGCTTCTCATTCAGTGACCTTCGCATATCCTCAGAGCTGGACCGAATCCTGACTGCACAACCGTCCGACGAGTACAAGATTATCCCTGATCTATACGAGTCTTGCTGCCTAACGCTCGCATGGCTGGGCCTCCGTGGTTGTTCATTTCTTGGGAAAGGCGGCATCAGAATGGAGGGCGACGATGATCTTTCCTCCCGCGTATCCGTTATTCATTCCACTGAACCCGCTCCCGAACTGGAGATGAATCAGTCTCGCTCACTTGGTGACCCGAATTCGGATGAACCAACCCATCGCGCGGCAGTAGATGTAGCCCTCGCACTCCTCTCAGTGATACATCGTCATGTCAACTTCTTGAACGGCCGGCTGTCCGATCTTATTGACGAGAAATCGCCCTTGGTTGATTGCCAATTGGTGATATACCCCCGCGACATCTCTTCCTTCGATCTAAGTCCCCTCAGTAATCTCGACAGTGATTTTCTCCGCGATTTTGCTCGGGCCAAGATTCAAGATGAGGGTGTAGATGTCACTTTGCGACGTTCATGGAAAGATATTCTTTCCATGTGGTTTTCATGGCCGTAAACTTTAATGTGTAGATCCTTGTCTCCGTTCCATCGACGGTCGCCTTGTTTGTGACGCATAATACAGTGATTCATTATTCCTGTTCCCCAGTACAGTGACACATTCTGATTGACGATGTAGATTTTGGACAATGTATGTACGCAAGATTAGATATTATCTTTTCGGCAGTTGTCGACATTGCGCGGTGTCTTTCTTGTTTGCACAAGGAACCACTCCACGCCGTGCAATTTTGGAGGTCGAGGACATGAACGCTGACTTCGGTTATTGTTCTACCTTTTACATTAGATGTAACGACAACCAGTTATGGTGGTAATATCTAAGTATAGATGCCGGAGGGTGTGTCAAGGGAAAGCACGCGAATAACACAATATTGAACATGCGTCCAAAGGATCGCGGTGGGCCCGCTGACAGATTATGCTTGTCTAAATTTTAGTCTCGGCTATCGATGCTACCAACCCGTTTACGGCCTCTGCAGGTCCAGGTGTCAGGTGGTCGGAGCCGGTCACGGTACCTGGTACTAGTGTCTTGGGGCCAAGGTTGGGAGCTGGGGATGCCTGATTCTTTTCCTAAGGCAGAAAATGGCTGAAGTATTAACGCGGAGCAGACAAACTAAGACCGAGGTCAAACCTTTTTCTTTTTCGCTTCCTTTGGAGGGGGAACATCTGGTGGGTACGCATTCTTAGCTGCCTGCTGGAAGTCGACATTGGCTTCGAACGCCTTCTGTATCGGCTCAAGAAGACTGATGAGCGCGTCTGTCACGCCCGTCTTGAGGTCCCCAGGGTGCAATTTGCGCTCCGCAAATTCTTGCTCCATATCTTCGAAAGAGGAGTAATGCATAGGCCCACCCCATTTTTCGGGCCGAGCAATGGAGAAAACTGTGGAGGGGGGTGCACCATCCAGAACGAACGGTCGCTGGTTTTCCGTCGCCTCGCCCCGCTCCTGTCGTTCTATTCGGAGTTTACTAATTGGGATGAGCACGGCCTTGACGAACGAAAGCACCCCATTCTCCGCGATATTTCCCTCTTCACAAAATGCATTCTTGATCTTTTTCCGAACTACAGCGGGTGAGTCCAGAAAATCGATCTTGGAGTTTGGGTCCGACGACGACATTTTTGATCCGGTGAGCCCAGGAAGCATGGCGTTCATAAGATGGGCACGTTTCCGGTATCCTAACTTGGGAAGCGTAGCTTCCGCGAATGTGAAGATTTTGCGCTAGATACACAACAAATTGAATGATAACGGTAGTGTGAATAGTAAATTCCAAGAATATTGACCTGGTCTGCACCACCGAATTGGAAATCGCAACCCAAATATTCCTCGTCAAGAGCTTGAAGGCCAGGGTACAACAAGCCGCTGAGCAATGGAGTTGTAACTTGCTTGACCACTTCTGCTCCAGCCTTCTTGGCATCGTGTTCCGTGACCAGTGCACAGAGTCGGTAGTTGTCCATGTTATATTCCCGGGTGAGTTGGTAGTCAGAGCCGACTACGAATTTCAGGTTGTTAATCGGCACCCCGATGGCAGACAAAACAGCCCGTATGACATGAGAATAGTATTGCACGCGATGCTGAACCAGTTCAATTGGTGCCTTCAGATTGTCGAGAAACGCGTGCACATCTAAGAGTCCGAGTAGAAGATGTGATCTGGTGCTGAGACCACGATGTAGTGGACGTTACCTGCAAGAAGAATTGTGACCTTTGAAAGCGACATCAGGAAGACCCTACGAGAAATAAGGGGGGATTTACCTCGACACCCGCTCTTAGGAAGTCGGCGATCTTAGTAAGAGGAACAAAATATCCAATGTGAGCTTGTGAGTGATCCGGGTCGTCAATATCTCGATTGATATTCTCCCAGAACTGGCAAACTCACGTCGGCCAGTAGGTGCGGTTCCTACGTGTGATCAGATAGCCCAGAAGTTAAGATCAAGGAGATCGGTAATCCAGTAACGTCCAAACGCTCACCCCAATAACACTTGGGATTTTTCCCTTCAATCAGAAGGTTTTTTATGGTATCTCCACCAAGGACTTCTTGAAGATTCCGCGTTATCAGATCGTAGATCACCTCTGTTGTAGACATATTGTGGCCCCAAGAACTGCTCGCTAAGTAGGGAGTCAGATACGTTCAGTTTGCGCAGGATTATGTAAGCATTTCCTCGGCAACTATCCGAATTCACTCCAACTCAACGCCAAATCGGAGATTTCGTCGGCAGCACCCGACGCTCTCAGAACTTCTCCCCACATTATCATCGAGGACTGCGGCCTAGATGTCCAGGGAGTACCAGAAATCCAAGAATCTCGCTTTGGGAGGATCTGGGATACCTGGGTCGTCTATCGAAGATCCTCATCTCTTTCGACAGAGAGCGTTGGCGGCACGAAGGGATTCGCTGCAGCAAGTCTGAGAGATCCTCCTTTCCGACTCGGAGTACTGATTCATGCGAACAGGAGGCTGATTGAGGCCCATCAGGGTCTACTGCGTGATCTTTACCATGTTTTGCAGACTCAAACCACTATGACCATTACCCCTTCAGCCAGTGCTCGTGCCGGCGAAGACCCCCCGGAACTTCAGCGTTTTATCATGAAACATAGTCTCTCTAATCCGTGTGTGGATTTCTTGTATTTGTTTCTATCACTGACCCTTCTCTAGGCAATATACTTCAATAATGGACGTAGACGGGAATTTTGGTCAGAACGTCAAGGTGGACGAGTCATTTCATCCTAATTCGCACGACACAGTGCTGTACGACTCCACTGGAGACGTGTCCCCCCCATTAAACGAAAATCTCATCATGCCCCCCACACTTGAACCGAGCCCTCTCACGCACTTACAAACTGAAAGCCAGGAGGGGATACGGCGGGATGACTCCGGTGTTTCCTTACGTCCTCCCGACCTTAGTTCACGTACTCTCAAGCATGATGCATGGCGGACGAAGACGTTCGAACCTGTGGTGTTTGCCGATGATGAGATCCCTTTAGACGTCAAAGAAGAGTCGCCCTCACCTCCTCACTTAGCCATATCACCCTCCTTACTCTCAAAATCACCGATAGTCTTCCTTTCCTCCCACCATTCTCCTATTCGCTCGGTCCTCCATGGGGATTATCTGGAATCCATTCCCGCACCTATGGATTCAGATAATCATATCGACGAGCGTCTATACCCGCTGACCTCCCAGTACGCTGGTTCATTATATCCCCTTCCTCCGGTGGAGTTTCAGAAGAAGCGGAAGAAAGAGGCGAGACGGACAACTACTAGTGGGACTCCTGTGGTGGACTTGACTCGATGGGAAGCGATGATGTTGGTCAACCCCACGTCCCGACTGGCCAAAAAGGTGGGAAAATGCTTGACGACGAGCGAGTGGCAGGTACGTTTGAGCCTACAGGCTCGTTTGGCGTTTCCTATGTAGCCCTTGTTCCTCCAGGTCATGTTCAATGAAGTTCGCTACGTTAAGGCGATGCGACGAATTAATGAACTCAAGGCCCAAGGGATCTGGAGTTTTCGTCAGCCGAAAAAACAGAAAGGCCCAATTCTATATAAATCGCACCAAGATTACCTTTTGGAGGAAATGGTGATTTCATTTTCTGGTCTTTATGGGGCTGTCTAACCGGTGCTTTGGAATGTAGAAATGGATGCAGACCGATTTTCGTGAGGAACGAAAATGGAAAATCGCTGTAGCTATGGAGTTGGCATACTCCGCTCTGGAGTGGCACCGCGCTGATGGCGAGCAGCGCCGGGAACTTACCGTTCGATGGCAGATACCCCTCACTGATGATGAGCTTGATGCCGATCGCGTCAAGGAGGAAGTCATGGACGTGGAAATGAGAGATGAGGGGAGGGAAGAAGAATCCCCTCCAGCCCGTCGCTCTTTGCGAGGCTCTGCCCTGGTTTCCAATGCCGAAAATGAAGCCCAGCCTGTGACGCGGCGGACGGGAGCCACCATCACTATCCGCCAAGACCTTCGCCAAGACGATGAGGACGATGCGGACGATGACGATGATGAGGAAGATGACGAGACCGCTGCCAAGGCTGTGGAGAAACAGGCTGCCATTGATGCCGTTAATGCCGTTCGAGAGGCTGCGGAGGATTTAGAGGCTCACGCCAGAGAGGAACAAGTCCCCAAAATCGAACTCGATGATAGCCCCCAGGAACCTTCGACGAAAGCAGGATCCGATATGGATGGTGATGGGGATCCCGACGAAGACATGGATGCTGAGGGAGAGGCCGATGATGCTGATGGCGCCGGAGACCCGAACAACGAGGAAAATCCTGAGCCTCTCGGAATCCCAGATGTCGCCGATATGGACGCCTCCATTTCCATCCCTAGAGACACACAGGATCCTCAGACCAGCGTGGCTGATGTGCACCAGGAGGGTCTAAAAGCTAACAGCGAAGATGCCGCTCTATCTTCGACGGCCACTAGCATCTTGGACCCCCAGACTCTCCGAGGCCCTGTCTTAGATCTTGAGCTAGGAGACACAGTCATAAATCTTTCTGAACTACTCAATCGCAGTCTAGCCATGGCTGATCCCATTTCAACCCCCGACAAGTTTGATATCGCCTTACCTGCTTTATTCCCCGAGTTGAACGTATACTCGTTCTCCGCACCACCGAAAGCCGAGTCTATCGACAAAAAGAACAAGCGTATTGATGAATCGGGTATGTCCAGCGGGAGACTGACATTAACGACTCGCTTGCTCGACTCCAAGAATGTCCTTGTCAGTGCTCTTCAACCTGGGCAAAGATATAGACGCGGAGCGTGGGAAGATACGAACGATATCCCTGGAATGGAAGAATCTTTTTCTCAACTTCGTACTGATGCGATCCCCCCAGCTGCCCGTAAATGTTTTGTCTCATGAGTGTATTTATGTGGTTAACGATTATTTTTCAGCTATGTTTTGTGGTTCCAAGCCGCAAGATCATGTTCACCCGAATCAATCACAACCCCCTCCGGACCCGAACGAAAAAGATGCTCGATTGCAGCACTTCACGTGGACTGCCGAAGAAGACCAGCAGCTCAAGGCCCTGCACAGTCAGTTCCCCACGAACTGGTCCCTTATCTCAGACGTGTTCAATTCGTCACGAGTCACAATCCCTACTGATGTACGTTCAGCATGGGATTGTTACCAACGATTGTCGTCCATATCCAAATTGGATGTTAAAGATGAGCACCCTGTTGGAAGGCTAGGGACGCCTTCTGAGCTTGGGAAATCATCTACTGTCCCGAAGGAAGGTTGGAGTTCGAAGGCTAGTGTCAAGAAGCCGCCCCCTGCACAATCTAAGGCGGTGGGGAAGCGTGCAACACGTCACGCACTACTTCACGATGCGATCCGCAAGACTATAAAGAAACGGGAGTTCAAGCCGGCTGGTACGTAATATTCATAGAGGAGCATCTCTCCTGTAACGATAGCGTCCTTTTATCACTAGGCAAGTCTCGTTCAAATCAGACCCTCCATGACACGCACCAAGTTGTCTCACAGCAGAAACATCACACACCGGCGGAATTGAGCCGAATCAAATATGAGCGGGATCAGCAACACGCTCAGCAACAGATGTTACTAGAGCGAAGGCGACTACAAGAATCGGCACGCCAGGTACTGATATATACTTTTCCCTTTCTCGTCGCATTCATTTGATGGCTCTCTATGCCAATCTAAGGTTCCTCGATCCGGACAAACCCTATCTGTTCCGAATATTGCCCAGCAGCCACGGATGGGCGTCACTCCAATATCTGCCGCCCAACCTGTGCCGCGTGCTCCCGGGATGACCCAAGGGCAACAACAAAATGCGCTTCTGCAGACGCAGCGCAACGTACAGGTTGAAAGATTTTCTTCATCGTGTGGCTATCGTGTCTGTGACAGTTACTAACAAATTGCTTAGCAGCCACAGCATCCTGGTCCTCAGCCTCAACATGCAAACGCACCAATGCAAACGGCTCTAGCGCAAGGTGTACTTGGGCCTCCTGGCACCTCGTCCTCTCCAGTCCCTGGCCACAGCTCGCCGCACCCTGCCTCTAGTGTAGTAAATACAAGGCCATCCTCAGCAGTTTCAATGAATGGATCGCCTCAATCGTCCAGCCAACTGTCTCCTGCACAGGCTCAAACTGCTGCGATCTCATATGCCAACCGAGGACCTGCCAGCAATAACATAGACCAGTTTAGAGTTCGTTTAGTATTCGGAATACATACAATCTGCATCTTATTGTCCTTAATAATTCTAGGGTCTGCAGTCTATTCCTCAGAACGCGGCGCAGATGCACCAGATGATATGGGTGAGTAGGACCAGTCTCAACTCCGTTCGGGCATCCTACTGAATCCTGAACCCTAGTCACAGCAACGGATGTCACAACAGCAACAATCCCAGGCATCTCGAAATCCATCTGTTGCGCCACCAGGTCCTTCATCTACTCCACAACCCCCAGCCGGCGCTGCACCCCAAACTTGATCCATTAGCCTTTTTGCATTACTTTTAATTCGCATAATAAGTGTTTAGTGTACGCGTGTTTTACTACTATGGACGGACTTCGGCATCGTATCCTAGACAATTTCCTTTTGCGTATCGGCAAGCACACGCATCACTGGTTCTGATGACCTTGTGGGTCGGATTGTATTTATCGCACCGACCCTTGTATGGGTGATTCATCTCTGAGCTGTCTGAGTCTGTTCTCCAGTGTACAGCTGGGCTGCAGTGATGGTTAATTTATATATAGGATTAAAGTATTGATAGATACGCCAACGAATGGCGAGAATAGATAATTCAATGAAGTATGGGGGTTCGAGAATAAAGAAGTTAATGAAAGGTATGGGGGATCAGGACTAAATAAGTCAGTGAATAGTATGGGGGTTTGAGAACACCGTAGATAGTCAAAGAATGGTATGGTGGATTCAGAGAGAGTGAAAGATTCAAGAAAGGTGTAAAGCAACCTGCCTAGGTGTAAAAGTAGTTTGGTGGATCATACAATAGTGGGATAGTATGGTATCCACCACAAATTTCTTGATTGACCAGTAGGAGGTGAGGGAACCATGGGGAATGCACGCACTGAGATGTATCACCAGCCACTATCGTTGTCGGACTCTGACATGTCGTCACCATGACGATATATATGATGATGAATATCTCGATATTTAGCCTGCAACTAGCCAAGGGCAGTATCGTACATACACTGAAGAGAAAATGAAAATAGAGAAGATGTCCATGACCGCAGACCTCCAGACCCTTCGACTAAGATACCGCACCCAATACCAAACGGAGTCCTCATTTACATAGGTGTCCGCTCCACACTTTCGTCGACGGGATCTGTCGTCACCATGAACAGTTGGTCCCCGCTCATTGAACATAATCCTCATTATAGGGCAAACTATCATCAGTTTCCGCCGTTCCATCCAGATAAACCATGAATGGACATGCGTGAATCAGCACGTCAATCATCACACATCGGTTGAGAGTTAGAGGAATTCAATTACGGAGATGCTAGCCCAGTGGGAAAATTCATAAATGCAGGAGATGGATTCGAAACTGTGGAGTGCGCATGGGATGTGGGGCAGCTGGCTAAGGGGAGATATGCGAAATTGCCATCAAGTTGTTGCGGATAATAACATCGGGGTGGATCTACAGGAATAGACTATGTAAATGGATGTGGGTGCGAGGCGGCACAGCGGATTGGGAGAAACGAGTCCCTCATGCGTGAATCAATCGTTCCCAGCATTGCCGTCAGAAGCTGCATAGGCTCGCGGAGTGAAGGAATATTTGGGTATTCAAGCTCAACTTGAGGATGCAGGCCGCCACGCAGCGGCAGGGTGACACGGGGACACAAAATTCTATTTGTGTTCGTCCAATGCTTACTGAGAAACGGAGTAAAGCACCAAGCCGTAAGAGCCCAAATGGCATTTCCAAAGTTCTAAATTGTTATGACCAATGGTGCGAGCAAGCCAACGAAGCTTAATGGAGTATTCTACATAGCTGAGGGAGACCTGGCGGGCCACCAAAGCCACTTCCAGGGTTACCAATGATGGGCGCATCAAAGCCCATCGCCGGCACCGATGCGGATGCGGGACGCCTCTGATCCGCAAACCTCCGGGCTCGTTGTCCCGTCTGTGTGGCACAAGTGGCGATGATGGGTTGTTGCACGATATCTATCTGCCAAATCAACGGGTTCCTTACATCCACCTATAATGGAGCCCCACCCGCTCCTACGCTCAGAGGAAGTACCGTTGACTACATGGACAAGTGGACATGGCGTACCTTTGGAACCAACCGCGACCCTCGTCGACTCAGGCCTCGGTGACGAGACTGGAAGCCGACATTCTACACGCCGAGGTGACGATCTCGAGGCTCAGAGCGATTCGTCCTCCCATAGACATCACATAGATATTGGGGATGCTGGGCCCTCGACAGCTCCCATGAACACCTTCTGGCAAAGGTTGAAGGGGGAGGGTCGGCACGTGCCAACTTGGTCGGAAAGCTTCAAGGCCATTGTTACGAATTCCTGTCTGCAAATATTCATCCTCTCTCGAGGCTATTGTCCCAGCTCACAGTTGTCCATAGGGCTCAATGTTCTGCTCGTATGCGTGCCCCTCGCATGGATAGCTCATTTCTTGAGGTGGTCCCATTCCGTGATCTTTACATGTGGGTAGCATCACTACTCCCCTGCTTGTTAGTCGCGTTAATCACTTGGTTGACACCGTTTTAGTGGCCCTTGTCGCGATCATTCCCCTCGAAAACCTAGCCGAGTTTGGTGGGGAGTCTTTTGCACTGTATTGTGGGAAATCGCTGGGGGATCTAGTTGTTATCACTCTGGATAAGTTCGTTGTCTCCGAGTACGTGATCGCAGTCGAAACTGACATGTGTACGATATTAGCGTTGTGGAAGCGTGCTTGGCAATCATCCTTCTGACGCGGTGCGAACTGCGATTAGTGCAGTCTACAGGCGAGATTTCCGGGTTAAATCGGACTATCCCCTGACCTGGACTGACACATATTCTGGACAGTATGCGGAGTTATTCTTCTCCATACATTGCTAGTGCCTGTGTGTTCAGTCGTCATTATTCGAAGCAGCTGAACTCGACGGCTCAATATTTCTTTCCTTAGGGAATATCTTTCATGTCGGGGGGTGCAAATATCCTTCATCAACACCTAGACCCTCATGTAACCGAACTAAATAAATCTGTGAGGCTTCTCCTGGAATGGAGAGTCAGTTCGACCACTCAGCCTTATCACCTCCAAACAGCTTCTTACGATAGGGTTTGCTCGTACTTAAGCATACCCCAGTCACATTCGCGCTAAATATTGGATTGTTCTATCTAGGGTCCTCTCCCTTCTCATTCCTGTCGCTTTCTTTGCGGCTACTTTTGACAATGTGCCTGGCGGTGGGGGCAGGCCCTCCGGACGGTTTCCCCGACCTGGTGCTAACTCCTCAGCTGACCCTAGCGTCCTCGCCACTCTGAAACAAGAAACTGTCGGAGTAGTCCCGGCGATTAGCGACGCTTCTCGAGATCAACTATTGAAACTGAGTCGGGGGATAGCAATCATTCTTCTCATCATGTACGTTCGATCAACAAGTTATCTGCCTCCCTATTACTGAGATGTGGGCCTGATAATCTTGGCGTAGATGTGAGAAGCTTCCTTAACCTCGGCCTTCCCTACTAACCGCAGCACGATGTTCAATACCCTCCCTTCCAGATATTGCAAGTCGTATATATTTGTACAATCCACCGGGAGATGAAAATTCTCTCAGTGTGCGTGCTGATGTCCATCCAGCCTTAAAAGAAAAAGAGATCCGAATGGGACTCGAAGAACCGAAAATGAACCCTTGGGTTTGCTTAATTCTTTTCCTGATCGTGGTTCCTTTGACCGCGACAACTGCCGAATGGGTGAGCGGCTATTTCTGCATGCCGCTGTTCATCCATCTCATGCAGCTGCTCGCATTCCTTCCGGTAAGTTGGTTGCCAGCCTAGAACATCTCCGGGAGACCTCGGGAGTGAAGCAGGAATGGTTCGGCTTGATCTTACTCCCCGTCGTGTCGTTCGCTGCCCAAGCTCTGGTCGCTATGATCTACTTCGTGAAGATGTTGTTCATGGAGCCGGAACCTCCAAAGATGCTTGCGCAGGCCCGCACGATCGATCTTTCGATCCAATTCACGTTGTTCTGGATGCCCTTTATTGTCTTGCTGGCGTGGTGGGACGACAAGCCTCTTTTCCTCCTCTTTGGTGAGTATACGGAGTGTCGTCTTGTCGGTGCCGCGTGATTGACCTTCCCGAGGACGCCTGGCAGATGTTTTCGAAGTTGCTGTCGTCATAGGTGCTTGTTTCCTTGTGAACAATGTCACTGGTGATGCGAAGACAAACTGGATTGAAGGGTATGTTCCCCTCCCCTCTTCTCACATGTTATGGTGATTTGACAGTCATTTGTGGTTTTTTTTTGGTGGAAAACAAAATAGTTTCGTCTTGGTATCGTTCTACGTCATGATTGTTGGTTCTGTCGAATCTACAATATTCGTTTTAATTATGCTGAAGCTTTGGGCGTGCTCTTTTCCCGGAATTGCAGGCGACAGCAGCGTGGTTTTACGATGGACAAGAATCCCTTCACAAGATGCTGTTCTGCGAAACCGTTTCGTCTGTCCTTGCTATCCATTCCAACAGTACCGCCGCGACCTAGAGCCTAAAGATCCCGAAATCCAACCGATCGATCGATTGCATCATGCACAACACATACAAATACCCTACACAGCTTTCCGATGTCTCTAATACCCTGCATGGCTTTCCAGCTTTTGTTGTTTTTCTCACAGTACATTTTTTTCTCCAGCATGCATGGATGTCATGCACGTATAATACGCATATATACTAGATCGGCTTGCCTTGCTGAACTTTATGTTAGTATGTCTTCATTTGACGGCTCTCTATGCTAACCTAAGGTTCCTCGATCCGGACAAGCCCTATCTGTTCCGAATATTGCTCAGCAGCCACGGATGGGCGTCGCTCCAATATCCGCCGCTCAACCTGTGCCGCGGGCTTCCGGGATGGCCCAAGTGCAACAACAAAATGCGCTTCTGCAGACACAGCGCAATGTACAAATTTAGAGATTTTCTCCATCATGTGGCTATCCCGTCTCTGATAGTTACTAACAACTTGCTTAGCAGCCACAGCATCCTGGTCCTCAGTCCCAACATTCAAACGCCCCAATGCAAACGGCGCTAGCGCAGGGTGTACTTGGACCTCCTGGCACCTCGTCGTCTCCGGTCCCTGGCCACAGCTCGCCGCACCCTGCCTCTAGTGTAGTAAACACAAGGCCATCGTCGGGAGTTTCGATGAACGGATCGCCTCAATCGTCCAGCCGACTGTCTCCTGCGCAGGCTCAAACTGCTGCGATCTCATATGCCAACCGAGGACCTGCCGACAATAAAATAGACCAGTTTAGAGTTCGTTTAATATTCAGAATACATAAAATCCACATCTCATTGCGCTTAATGATTCTAGGCCCTGCAGTCTATTCCTCAGAACAGGACCCCTGATAGTTAGGTTGATAGCCGGTACGTCCGCTCCCGGTGTAAATACGCCCAAAAATGCCACAAATTCCCGGTGGGGACCGTGCTTGGTTCCAAAATCGGGTCAAATTCCCAGTGAGAGCATGCTAGGTACAGTCTTCCACCAGTCCTTGCATCACACTGGACCTTGCATCAAGGCTTCATATCTCTACTGATTTTCATTGGTTTGCCTTGATTCTTTTTCAAACAACTCACCTAGTTGTAAATAATTCATGAAAAAAGTTTGGTGTAAAACTGATGAGCCAATGTGGAGGAATGGGGCAATCATACAAGTTTTATACAGCTATTTTAACAAATCCACTGGCCATCCATCCCTTATGCAGTCTCCAACCTCCAGTTGACCTCCAAGAGTTATAGGATCTCCAAAGCAAGGCCCTTGGCTACAGTTTTTATTATTGATGCTATGAATTTTGATTTGAACTGATGGAAGAAAATCCTGGAGAAGTAGGGTGTCCAGATTTTTCCCACAAATTACATCCATTTTTTCCCCCACCCATTGCTTTTTAAATGCTGGATCATGGTCAGATACAATCTCAAGCACAAAAACCTGAACTAGAATCAACAGAATGTGACAAACAAAATAAAATTTTACCAGTCACCAGTGCATTGGAAAAGATGGATATATGAGTGGCTTCAGACCAACCTAGTGGCTCCCAGCCTGTGATAGGGTCATGGGAGTCATCACTGACTCAGATTCATCATTGGGCAAGAGAAAGGTGACTGGAAGGGGACATTTAGTCATGATTCAAATACATATGCATGTTTGATGCAAGGTCTGGGGTGTCCTGAAATCACCCCTTCTGCCCATTTCTTGAATCTCTCACACACAACAGCTCAGTTTTGCATGAAATATTAACCAGTTTATCTTAAGACTATCTACTACACAGCAGAGTGTTTAAAAACAAAATATTTGTGGGGTTGTTGGCTACAGCAGCAAAACTTTGACTTCTGATGCAAGGACTGGTGGAAGACTGTACTGGAAAAAATTCCAAACAAATTCAAGAGATGCCCAAAAAACCTCAAAAAATCCCCACATCCTTGGGAGTGATTGTAGCAATGATCTTCATGAACTTGGGACTCTGTTAATCTTAGCAATGTCCATTTTTTTTGGCAAATTTATCCTTATGTGCATTTATGACTGCATTGCTAAGTAGTGTCACCCAGTCAGCTGTCCATCCATGGTGACCCGCCTCAAGAGATCCTCTAGCATCCTATTCAATATCCATTCTTCAGTGTCAAGAGTAGGACACAAAGGGATGAGAAGCAAAAAGTGGCCACAAAAAAAAAGATGTCCTATTGGTGTTCACGTATCGTGCATGCCATGGAAAAAGCAGGGAATTGGCTGGTTGAGGCCACCTGCAGCAAAAGGACAGCCATAACAAGTTTTGAACCTGCAGCCCCGCAGCCACATGTACAACGAATGACAGGACCCCCCGTCCCTCTGAATGAACTCCCAGGTGTCCTCCATGCTAGGTCATTTGGTACCATGACCCCACTCCTGGTGAAATTGGCTAGGTCCCAAAAAATATTTGGCTCCCAGACTCCTGCCAGGTAGGTGTCCAAAATCGAAAAAATTTCCCGGTGGGAGCATACTGGCTGTCAACCTAACTATCAGCAGTCCTCTCAGGACACAGCACAGATGCACCAGATGATATGGGTGAGTAGGACAAATCTCAACTCTGTTCTGGCATCATACTGAATCCTGACCCTAGTCACAGCAGAGGATGTCACAACAGCAACAATCCCAGGCATCTCGAAATCCCTTTGTTGCGCCAGGACTGTTAGTGGGATATTAGTCAGACTGGCACTTGGCCTTATTAAAATGTCACTACTACTATGAACCAATGTATTCCCTCCTTTCTTACTTCCTTTTTTCCTTTTCTTCTCAAACACTCCAGTGGAAAGCTTCTCCACAGGAGTTTGGTGCTGCCCCGGCTTTAGCTAGATTTGTATCTGTTTACATAAGTAGACTTGAATAGCTAGCTGCAGGAAGATCCGGAAATGTATCTTTTTTCCACTCACTTGGCTGCTACCTGCAGTGTACTGGAACAGTACACTGCGATTCTCGCACTGCATGACCTTACCACAGAACTTCACTCTTATTTCTAATGTCATGGCAAAACCCAGGACCTATGGACCTATGCCTAAAGACCCATCCTAGAACGTTCCCGACCCTACCTTTGAACTAACACGCAATCCTGTCAAGGTAAACATGGACCAAAGCCCAATCCGGAACCCCCACCGGGACTGCTTAACTGTCCCAAACCTAATTCGGACTCTACCGAATTAACAAGGACACCTACCCCACAAACCCTGGCAGGCGCTCACTGCAAACTTGATCCATTAGCCTTGTATTAATTTGCATAATAAGTGTTTTAGTGTACTGCATGTTTTACTATGGATGGACTTTAATTTGGCATCGTGTCCCCAAATAATTTCCTTTTGGCTTGGCTTGAAATCAAAAGATCATTGGACCTCAGTAATGATCAATCATGACCTGGAGACATACTAAGGATTTCAGCGCAAATTTCTTGATTGACCAGTAGGAGGATGGACTGAGGTGTTAGTGAGAGTTATGGTATGTGTGCGAGAACAACTCCCCTGATTACTAAGTGGGTGAGGACAAATTTGGTAGATCAGCGAGACTCGAGTCACCAGGTGAATTAAGCAGGTGGCAGGAAGAACACACACAGAGAAGTCCTTGAGATTTATGTGGGCTCAAGCCGTCCTTTATACTATTTACATGAGGCACAGAAAACACATAAGATGGGGTAAAATATGGGGTAAAGATGAAGTAAAAGTCCAATGATGGCGGCAAGGAAAAGATTGCCAGTGAAACCTATCTACAAGATCCCAGATAATCAAGGTTGGTGCTGTTTGCATAGCCCCTAGGGGTCGCGCTTGTCTCTGATGTCATATTCGGTTGCTTCCATATCTGCTCGCTCCAACACTCCCCTCAAGCATGATATAACCCAAGTCCAGTTGTGTGATAGTCCAGTTTTGCAGCCCTGAGGGCTTTCATTAAAATGTCGACCATCATAGTCTCTGTGGGACAATATACCAGGTTGAAAATACCGTCTTTAATCATCTCGCGAATAAAATGAAAACGGATATCGATATGTTTTGTCCGGGTGTGGTAATTATCACCCATTGCGAGCTTTAACGCAGCCTGGTTATCACAATACAGGGTTGTGGCCTTGAGTTGAGTGTGAAACAACTCGGCAATGAGGCTCCGCAGCCAAATGCCTTCTTTGGCAGCCTGCGTCGCGGTGACGTATTCTGCCTCAGCCATTGATAGTGTAATTAGCTCCTGTTTTCGGGAGCTCCAGGAGACTGTTCCTCCGTCGATCAGGTAAGTGTACCCTGTAATCGTGTGGCGATGTTCCTGCGTCGCTCCGTCTGCATCCATATACCCGAGTAAGTCATGACTTTTCAATCCGTACATTAGGCTGATATCTTTTGTGCCTGATAGGTACCGTATGGCTCGCTTTGCCATTTCCCAATGCATAGGTCCCAGCTGGTCAAGAAATTGTGATAGTGTTGATACCGCAAAGGTAATGTCTGGCCTCATGGCCATGGACGCATACATGAGGCTTCCTATGGCCTCACAATATGGGTCTTCTTCATCTGTTCGATTTCTTCAGGATTCATCATGGGATCCTCTTTTGTGAGTGTGGCCCTGGGCAAACCAGTCAGCATAATTGTATATCTAGTTAGGCCTTTTGCCTTGCTTTTATTCAATCTAAGAGCGGGTTTTTAGGTGGGGCCCTGGGGCCCACTGGGTGATTTCATGGCATGAGACAAGGGGCCCATGGGGCCCCTTGCTCTGAACTTGCTTCGGGTATCAGCCCATGTATGAGACCAAGAGATTCAAGGCCTTGTTCAAGACCAGTCCAAAAAGGTACCTTCAATCAATATTGATTGCATGGGTAGGACCTAATTACAAGGTTATATTATATGTGGATTATAAAATTGGAAGTACTAGGGTTTGGAATGAC